>JAUZNK010073128.1:0-13847 GCA_035046665.1 Euphysa ruthae | reverse complement strand
ATACTTAGCTATTTTATTTAGTTTAGTAAGCTATCTACTAAGAAGGCAGTAAATCCTGAGTTAGCTGCAAGCTATTTCAAAAAGTAAAGCTTTAGGTTACGGTTATACTGTTACCCTTTCCATACATTTATTGACATAGGTTTAGGCTAGAAAAAGACTCACATAGCGCTATGTCAGGGGTATAGCCCTCATATTGGTAACTTTGTTCCCAAGTGGATATAGTGCCGTCAAATTTTTTATTGTTTTTGTTTTGGTTTCCCATATTTGCTGTTGCTGTTGTCAAGTATAGTTCTAAGAGTTTTATGGTACGGTTCTGTTACCTCCAGTGACAGGTTTAGTGTAAAAAAAACGACTGATATAGTCGTTATATTGGTAATATTGTTCGTTTGCAAATAAATTTTTTATCCTATCAAGCTAATTAGGTAATCAATGTGACGGCCCTCTATCTACGTCCATGCTGAAAACATTGTTGTTTACCTGCAAATAATTTTTTTGTTATTTTTACTGTTTTCGTAAAGTAGCCTGCAGCGCAAACTCAGGATTTAATACAACGCTTTATTAAAGTTATAGTTATTTTGGCCTGAATAGGTAATTCTGACATTGATTTTAGTTTTTTGTTCAATAAAGTAGAAAATAATTTCCGTCATCGAAGAAACACTTAGCTAAGTTGAATTTCACAGAATGCCACAACATGACATTGACATGTGACTAGTAGACAGCTAGCTCTAAACAGCTTAATGACTGGGTGAAACTGAAAGCATTTGATCTATCAAAAAATCTAAGAAATCTCAATAGTATAATACTCGTTAAAGTATCAAATATACTTTCATAAAATACATATATATCATAAGTGAACTCTTTAATATTATTTTTTTTTTTTTATAAATAAATATTAAAACTATTCAAAATACGTTTAAATACTGTGAGATATAAATAAAAGAATATCTCTTTTAATTAAATAGAAAGTGAAAGCAAGCTGTCAAAGGGTTCCACAGAGAATAATGCGCAGAGCGTTATATATTTAGGTTTGTGTATTATATAGATACTATTTTATGCAAGAAAAGAGTTTTAATTTGTAATGGGATTTAACAAAGTTCAACACAATATCAAGAGGTTTTCATAGTTATACCAGACAATGTTGCCATTCAAAAACTTCATAGAATAAAAATAAACAAAAAAATTTTAAAAATCAATTCATGTTAAATATTAAAGAAAAAATAAAACTATATTTAAAGTTAAGTCCAAAAATGGAACTGGAAAACAAAGTATAAGTAAAATTTAAATATTCGCTATTCTCTATTTAGTAGAGGAAATTTCAGCTTTTTTCTAAATGATGCATGGGATTATGATTTCCTAAGCACATTTGCTAAAATTGTATTCCAAGTATTTCAGAGAGGAGAGTGTAAAAAAAAAAACGTAATTTTTTTCGTCTTCATATCATTTGCTATTTAACGTCTATATATATACATTAATGATAACTTTTATAATATCTGTGAAAACGCAAACAGTTATTGGAAGTTTAGTGGTGATTTCAATGGATTTTTTGTTCATCAGTCTCTCCAATGGTTAGTTAAATGGATAGTAGTGGGTGCAGGTCGTAAAGTAAACGAATATTCACGTTGCTATAAAGTTATTTATACAGCAGAAGTTAACATTTGAAATATCTTTCGACGAGGGAAATTACATATTATCTTTGCAATGTTGAAATGTATTGTGAAATATTTTTGTGAAATATTTTTTTGTGCATGATAAACTCAACTATGTAAGACTTTTTCCAGTCTACCTCGCAACAATGTTAGAACTTAAAGATAATGACAAGATGTCCTGGTTGTATCTTAGACAGAGTTTTTCAATTAGTAAATCAATTACACCATTTACTTCCAATTGGTTCAGATCATGTGATGGAGCTGGAAAAAAGGCTCTTAAGGTATTGTTTCATATTATATTTAGATTAATTCCTTAAAACCAAAGATTTTAGTTTCCAGTTTTTGATTGAAAAAGAAAATGCACAATCGTAAGCATAAGTTTTTAGGAACTAAGTAGCTTTTAGACCTCAGCAAATTCGACACTGCCTGTGTTTGCCTTATTAACTAAACTGTTGTCGTCTTTATTATGTAATAGAAGTGCTTTCATCTCTACATTCGACTCTTCTTTTAGGTTCTAGTCTGGTTTAACACTTAATATTTTATTGCATGAGTGTTTGCCAGACTTGTATAATATAAATAATAATATAAATTTTGTACATGTAAAGCTAGAGCCAGATTAGATATAGAGTAGATTGGTAGAAAGTACATTTTTTGTGAGCCCATGTTTAAAAGACTTGAAAAAAAAAAAACTTAGTTTTCTTTTTTTTTAAGGTAACAGTTGGATAAACTGGTTTAGCACAACAAAATTCTGCAACGGGTCGGTTTTTTTTGATTTTGCCATTATTTTCTTCTTTGTTCGAGACATTCTGCCAACAGCAAAACATTAATACAGAGTATAGGAAATACCGTTATCATTTAACGGGATCCACACTGACAGGAATAGCAAGTAACATCCAAAAACTTACTAAAACTACAGACGACTTCAACGTGACGTTGGATAAATCTGACACAGTATACAATGTTTCGTCAAAAGCTGTTCTGTCAGATAAAAGCGCTTTTGATGTTTTAAACTACAAAAGTACTATAATAAAATAATGAGTCATACAGAAAGTTTTCATGGTACATTATCATTTTGGGCTCCTATGAAGAAGCAAAATCTGAAAACATTCAAGCATGTGTAATGGTCAATCAAGACAAAAGTCAAAGAAAAAGTTTTAAAACTTAAAGAAGAAAAAGCGTTGTTGACAGGTTTCCTAATAACTGCACGCAAACATTTTGAACTTGATTCAGAAAGCTGCATAGGAAGTTATTAGTTTTCAGTTGTGTCAAAAACTCTGTTTACATCTGTTGGTGAAACATTAACATGTGTTGACAAATGATGATAAACTTCCATCACATCCGTTATCTGAAACCAATGAAGATTATATTGTTTTAATTGTTGATGGAATGGCTTTAGCATATCAAATTTCGAAGAAAAAAGAAATGCAAACGTTGGTTGTAAGTTATTGGTTTTAGTTATTAGGTGTATTGAGGGAGTTTTGTTATTTATTAAATAGTAACTTATTTCTGTGCGTTGTTGTTATGATTATTTTGTGGTTAGAAGAATATTTCTCTAACTTATAGTTATCACATATCTTGTTTTAAGCAAAAAAAAACATTCGTCATTCATTGTAGTATAGCTAAGATGTCAAGTAAATAAATTAAGGGAAAGGAAAAGAAACAAGTATGAAAATTAAGAATGCAAATTAGGCTTCAAACGTTTTTTGAAATGTGTAATTAATGTAACATGAGATCTGGACATGTTTAAAATATTTTGTCATTTTCTGTAAAAGGCCAATTAACATCAAAATTTTTAAAAGCTTATATTTTGAGCTATCAAATTTTTCACATAGTTTCAAATTTACAATATCTTGGAATTAACACAAGAAATTTGATGTTAATTAGCCTTTAAGAAGATTTCATTATTTTGAAGATCTATTTGTAAAATAGATTGTATGATTAAATCTTTTTTGTTGTAATTCAGGAATTTTCGAAAGCTTTTATCAGCTGAGTTTTGAAGATTGGCAAAGGATTCCAAGAAATTCACTTGTTTTTTCACAGGTAAATCATTAAGGAATCACTAAAAGCTAGAACAAGGTGTCACAGAACATCTGGAAAAGAAGTTAGGTTTAAAGTAAATGATGAAATTAACATTGCACACACTCCGATGAAGAACCTCTTATTATACATAGACACAAAACACGACCTGACATGTTATTTAGCTGAGAAAACAGAGGGAGTTTTCAAGAATGACAAAATCATCTCTCTGGTTCGAAAGCAAGTTTGTAATGAATATGGACAACTATGAGTTTCAAAATTATGATCATGAAAAAGCTGATACGTTGATGATTTTTGAGGAAGTTTTAATAGTGAAACGTAAACCATTTTGTAAATGTGTTATTTTCTCGCCAGACACAGATGTCTTCTTGCTACAGATCTTCTACTATCAATCATTATCAATCGCTACAAATTTTTGACCGGTAGATCAAATATGCAAAGACATATTGATATTTCTAAGTGTTTTGAAGCTATAACACCTGCAAGAGCATCAGCAATACTAGGTTTTCACACTTTCACTGGTTGCGATTAGATTGGAAAATTCCATAGGAAGTCAAAAAGATATTCGATATTCGAAGCATTTTTGCCACTTGGAAACGGTGAACAATGTCGTTATAAAAACGCAAGAAGATTTTGTCCTCAAACTCTATGTTGGCTTCAGTTTTCCATTCAACAAGCTTCTAGAGCTACCTATGTTGGCACTTAGTTTCAAAGTATCAATCAAACACAAGTAAACTCCAGCCTGCAATATCTGCACTGAAATAAAAGATCTTTAGTAGTCGCTCTGTAATAATGGTTTTTAAAAAGTCATATCACAATGCACAAACTACCTGTTCCTGATGGTGTTTCGGATTGGATAAAGAAGGCAATTAATTCTCTGGTACTAATGATGACAGACAACCTTCCTGCGCCACTTGCAATGATCGAGTTAAGTATTTGTATTCAGACTCTGGTGAAGGCTGGAGGAGATCAGATGATTTTGAAAATGAGGAGTAGATAAAAATGTAACAATATTAGAATATATATTTTATTTTTTGTATTTTACCTACATTTATTTTAGCTTTTAACTCTTCTAAAATAGTTAAAATCCATATCCACAGTTCAATTCACAGGTTTTGCTCATGTAAGTCTTGTTCTTATTGAAATAAAACACATTTTTTAGCTGGTCTGCAAAATATTTCTCTGTATTTTATACATTTTTAAAGTGCTTCTTTTCAAATATCCATTTTCATGATATGATCTTTGCATTTTTTTGATCCACCCAACCTCTTTTAGAAAAAGCCCATGAAAAAAATTTTAAAAAAAATATTGTTTTGCTGCCAGAATGTTGATGGTGTCATACCACATGACTAAAAAAGTTCCAAAAGTGACACCTTGATTTTTTTGGTAACTATTTGACATGAATAAGTTTGCTTTTAACAAGTATAGTAGAGCCAAACTAGTTTTTGACAAATTATGACCCTCACTACTTGTCAGCAGTAATTTAAATGAGAAAAGAATACAGAGCAATATATATATTTTAAAGTAGGTTTATCGATAGAGTGACATATTTTACATAACATACTATTAAATCTGTATAACTTTTCTAAGTTCATCTATTTGAAGCCATCTTGATAAATAACAATCTGTTAAGACCAAGGTACTTTAAAAATTTAGAAGGATAAATTATATTTTACCATTTATTTTGATTTCATTGTTTATGGGATTCCGTGGGGCTGAAAATGTAATATACTCAGTTTTTTCCACATTTAAAAAAATCAAATTTGCATTCAGCCATTGTGTACAGTTTAGTGCGGCGCTGGCTGCTTGAAGCTAGTGATGATCATAATGATGAAAAGCTGTTGGCTTTGTGCAGTTTTTCAGCGATGAACTTATTAAAAATTGAAATGTGTTCATATGATAAATGAGCAGACTGTCACGTTTTCTTGATTCCTTACTGGTCATATTTAAAGCTGATTATTAGCAATACAAATAAAAAGGGCATAAGGTAACTATATATTTCTGGAAAGGGTTGAGTTAAGGGTTTTTATATAGATCTTTCAGATGAATGAATGAGTATGTATGACAGGCCTTTGTGAAGGTCAGTAAGTAAGTAATTTATTTACCATAAAAAAGTGTTAAATATACAAATAACAGATATCATAATAAACACAATATCATTTATTATCAATATTTAATCAACAAATTTTTTGGCTGGAGCCACTTGTCTCGTAAAACTAAGCAAAAAGGAGTGGCACCTCGGTTGATTAAACAAACAATTTCTTTAGAATTTTGAAACAGTCAGTTGCAAATAGCTCGCTCAAAATCAAAGTTTATACTCTATCAAAATTATTTTTAAATTCATACCGTTATTGGTAAAAGTATTAAACTTTCCAGGATTAAAAAAAACATCAAAACAATTAGATATTTCCTGCAATAAAATATTCTTTTTAAGAATTGATTCATCTGCGTATCTTTCTACCACAAATGATGCTCAAAAACAAATACAAGGATCATATAGAAATATTAGACAAAATGGGACCTAGAACAAATCCTTGTATAATCCTGCATGATTTGTCTTAATAGCCATTAATTGCTTTTGCTCTTTGTTAAAATCAGCTTTAATCAATTAGGTACATTTTAGTATATGTCTAGCTCATAAAACATCTTATCAAGGGACTGTTGTTTTTTGATATAAAACTATTGGTTTGATGTGTTTGCTGGAAAATTTGCAAAGTATATATGTTAGTTGTTAAGTTGGCTTTAAATCATAAATTTCTATTTATATGACAGCAATTATTTTGATTTAGATTAATAATACAATATAAATTTTGAACTTGCAGTATACAATGACGTTCTTATTAACTGCGCATGGCTATACAATATATGGCTAACTTTTCTGATGGTATGTCTTTTATGTTTATTTCTTGTTAATAAATCTTTCATTTTGAAATTTAAATCTATGTTCAGAGCCTCTGATTCACTTTGAGCAAATGGCTATTTTTATCTAATGTGTTAAGTTTTGACTTTAACATTAAGTTCCTTTTAAAAATAGAATATGTTATCTTTTTTATACCTGTGTAAAAAATGAATTCCGTGTTTTTATTTTTGCGTAGTCCATATTGCCACTCAAAATTTACAACTCTGAATTAAGGCTGGGATTTGTAAGTGACAAACTCATTAACAAATTACTTCTGTTTTAAGGTTGATGAAATTTTTCCGGTCTCGTTGTTGTTGACATTTTTGTGTAAAGCTCAGTTGCGCTAATGACTGTTTCAGCCAGGCTTGTATGCTATTAACTATTATTATATAACTATTATTATTATATGATATTATTGACTTATATTGGCAGAAGTGGAAAAATATTTAAAAATATTAAATATCAAATTACTACTGTTTTAGGTAACTGACCTGTAAACCTTGTATACTACCAAGGGTATCAAACTAAGTTGGGTAACCAGAAAAGATATCTAGCAAAAAACACAACATGGTGTAACCTATGTTTGTCAATACATACAAGTATTGCAATAGTGATTTAACCATTGATTTTGGAAATTATTTCAAAATGGAAGAATCAATCTATTTTAAAATTTATCTGATGTGATCCTTAATAATAGCTAAGATTTCAAGTAAATAAATTAACCTAATACAGTGTTGCATTTTATTTCTATGCCCCATACAGCCCTCAAAATAACTCAGTAATGCCTGCCGATCTTCATAATTGGTGAAAGTAAAACAAATCACTGATCAATTGAAATATTGGCCGATCACCATTTATACAAAAAATAATAAATGCATAGCGAAAGGATCGTAATTTACAGCCTTTTAGGCAAAAAGTACTTTGGCAAAAATGCATATCACCTCGACAAAAACAGTTTGGCAGAAATATAAAGAGGGGAGCAGCACATATAAGGATATAATTACATTAACTTATTTTTACTAAAGAAAAAAAAACTGTTTTGATTTTTTGTCAATCTATAAGTTATTTAAAATAAAAATCATTTATCATACCCCTAAAGTGCAGTAAGCAACAAAGTATGCAAGAATATAAACACTTATTTGTAGTCAAAAAATAAAAATTTTAAGAATTAACCAATATTAATGCTAGGTATCAGTTGCTTGGAACCTTACTCATTCCATTGTAAATTGCAACCATTTATTGACAAAATAAAGGATTCAAAATATTTACAGATACTACGCATTAAAGATAAGGCTATTTTTTGATTTGGGTTTTCAACAAACAACAAAGCATTTGTCTTCATTATACTTTAGAAGTGAAGAATTTTTCTATCCTTCTGCAGTCGAAGTTTGAAATTTGAAGTTTGATTTTGTCGATAACTTGTTTTTTGATTAAACACAGACTGGTTTATTTGTACCTGACATCTTTGCAGAATTACCACATAAAAGGATGATATCTTTAATTGTTTCCTTTCAGTTATTATTTTTACTTTGTTTTATCGTCCATTGTATTGTATTATTTTTTAAACACTGCTGGCTTATTTTCATGTGATGCGTTTTATATTACAACAGCAACAGAAAAGTGCGCAATATAATGGGTGAAAATCGAAATGAACGTTTTTATGTAAATTCTCTTTAAATGAATAATAAAATAAATAGCAAATCGTATCTTTCGTTTTTAGATAATAGTTCATAATATAAAAATAATATAATATAAAAAATAATTGTAAGTGTAAGTTTTATAATAATACGTTTTATGAGATGACTTTTTTTGTCCTCATTGGATATATTTTGTTACATGTATTTTGACAGCTGTAAACCAGTTTGGGAGCCCAAATGATTTACTAAAATGTTAAAATTTATCAATGTTTTCATATGATATTTATCGAGTTTACTCAAAACTAAACTTTCTATCTGGAGCTAATTGTAACTAAATTTGCCAGAATATCAGGGTAAATCCATGGTTTTGAATTTTTATGCTCCAAAACTCATGCAGAACAAATGTCCCCAAACTAAATCTGGATATGATCCTGAATATAAAAAAGAATGAAGAAACTCTTCCACTTGTGAAAGAATTCATAATTTAATAGATACTTACGCTCTCTTCCAGTGCATAGATTGCATGAGTATTACTCTGTTGTTATATTTTGCATTAATTCCATAGAATAAATACCCTCAAAATATGTTATTTTGACAATATTTCAAAAACCTGGCTGTGTTACACCTCTATTTCCAAAGTTTCCTTGTCTGTGCCCAATGTGAGCCAGGTCTATATCCTGGTTTTACCCATATCAATATTTTCATCATCAACGTTTATTAACATCTGTCTTTGCAGCAAACACTTTAAGGAAAGGCTCAGTCTTAATATGCTAACATAGCACTCATTCTCTAACCGAGGGAACAGTACGTTGTCAGACACTAAATTAGTATTTTCCATATTCATAGAAGATAGAATAGACTTTAATTCCATTGAGGAATAGATTAAATAAAACATCAATATTTTGATGTGAACGTATCCATACACAAATAGTCTTCTAGGTTAGGTCTACAGTCTATTTCCATAGCAATTAGCACTGCAATGAGTTTGAGTAGTTCACACCTGGTAATGGGATTCCAATTGGAAAATGTTGAATACTGATGAGCAGGTAAATTCTCATGAAATTTTTGGATCGCGTATTTGTTAATAAATTTCACTAATATTACTTGTACGTCTAAGCTAAACAGTTCCAAAAAGCATTTATAAGCTGAAGATGTACCATCAAGGTCAGCAAGAATTCCAGGTACGTTAGCTGGATATTTTTACCTACTTTCTGTTAAAAATTTAAAAAATGTCTGATATTGATTGTTTAATTCTATGAAAACTGCAGTTTCATGCTCTTAAACCTTTTGCATTGACTTATTATGTCTTTCTTAGTCTTACACAGCAAGAATTTGCAGTTTACAGCCATGATGTTTAGATTCATTGCTGCGTAATTGTTGTTTATAAGAAAGCCGTTGTGAGCGGCTTTCGGTTTATTGGTAAGATACCATGAGCTGCTCACAGCAGCTTCCGGCGCTGAATGAGTTAAGCTGTAAGTTGCTTAGTAGATACCTCAATAAAATAATGCTTTGTGATTACTAGTGGTTAATATTATTAGGTTCACCCATGATACAAATTATCAATTACAAATTTTTTTTTGAGTGCATGCTCAAGTGCAGGCTTGGATTACTTTCTCCTCAAAATCGGTTAATAAAGATTAAAAAAAAGAAGCAGTTTTTGCAAACTTTGCAAACTATAGATTTAAGTTTTTATTCCAAGTATGGCTAATAATTTAGAGACCTTTAAGGTATTATTAGTGGTCTAAAAACAAATGCCAAAAGTACTGGTTGAAAGTAAAAGTTCTAGAAAGTTTAGAGAAAAATTTCTAAGAATTTGAAAAAAAAACTAGCCTCTGCCCAAGAGTGAACTTGTGTATGTTTTTGACTTTTTTTAGCCTAAATTATTCGTATATTTAAAATTTGTATACTGTATTTTTTCATGTCTTTTAGTATTTTCTAACTGTTAGTTTCATGCTTTATATTTCATCTTCTTTTATTGTTTTGTACCGCTATTTCTTAGTATAAATCTCAATAAAAAAAGTTAATTAAAAATGTTTAAAAATTATCCAAATAAAAATAGAATAATATTACGTACTACAAAATATTAACCTAAGAAAAGATAGGAAGGCCAATTAAAATTGATTGACTTGTTGGTTGCAGATAAATTTCTTGGTGGAAACTAGAAGTAAATAATAAGAATGCAAGAGAACTTTTTGCAAAATTTTGCAATCAAGGCTGTAGCTCTGAAGCTTTATAGCCATTAGAATAAAGCTTCTATATATATATAAACTTTAGCCACAGCTTTATCTTAAAGTTGTTAAAAATTAATGTAAATGTAAATTAATTTTTAGACGAAATATTTGGACGCAACATTGATCAGCTAGATAGGGAAACTCCTCGGTAAGTTGACATTTTTTAGCTAATTCATTCATAGTTCTTTTTTATTTGCTTGTGACTGACTTGAAAAAATAATTCTTTGATCAATATAAACTTTGATTTGAATGGCCTCTATAGCCTATTATGAGTAAAAAATGATAGTGAAATGAGATGGTTTATTTCTAGATGTAAGAATTTTCTAGATATAATGCACCATGATTTACGGGAAGACATTCTGGAAGAGGTGAAGGAAGGTTTGCGAAAAATTTGATTTTTCAGATTTTGTATTTTTTCATTGGCAAACTGAACTTTATGACAGCTACCAATATAATTGGCAAATTTGCCTCAGAGAGGGATAGTTTATCATAGCTTTAGAAATCAGTTTTTCAGGGAAGTTAATTTATAGATTTAAGTTAGGATCATGTGGAGGTTTTAGAGATGCTGCAATTGTGAACATGTATAGCTTGTTGAAAATTTTGAATACAGTTTTATCTGACAAGGTTTAGTCTGATTAGTAATCTATTTAGATATCAACTGTCAGAAGACGAAAGGGATGACCAAACCAAATCTATAGTTAATCAGGTAAGTTTTCCCCTTATACATTTTCATATGCTTTACAAATCTTATTTGCTGAAGTTTGTTTGTAAACTTGCTGTAGCACATTTTATGCCAATCATGTTCAGCCACTGAGCTAACTTGCAGACCAAAGACAATAAAGTCTGGTTTTAAAGAAAAAATTAAGTAAATAAAAAGAAAAACACAAATTTTGAAAACATTTTTGATGTTTATACAAAATTAAAATTATCATTGATCTGTGGATTAGTTGCTTATGATTAATATGAAGCACTATCTATTTTCAGGTGTATAACTTAAAAGGTGTATTTAAGAACAAATGTCCTCATCCCAAACTTATCCATTGCTTGAGAAATATAAAAAAAAAATTCTTTAATAAATTATCTAGCATTTTTCAGACGGTCCAAAATAAAAATAATTGTACATATTAACTTTAAGTATTTTCCCTGAGTGCACTGGGTGGTCTTTTTGTAGCTTTTCTGAATGTAAACTATACCTAAATGGTAATGCAAAAGTTCCTTAGTATTCAAGCTAAATATGAGTAAAAGGTCTGGAAGAAAATTTTGATAGGTTTATAGATTACCCTACATAAATTTACTGCATTAACTAGAAAATGTCACATTGTGAACAACTAGTGTATAATTCAGATCATACAGTGTTTTACCATTTAATAATAGCACAATATAAATCTGATCATGACTGTCTACGACTAAAAGGCTTAAAAAAATCATACAGGTGGCTGCTAATGAATGGCGAAGAAAAACCTCAACAGGCCAACCTTAGGCTCGCCAGCTAGAATATGCATACTTCAATCTTTATTTAAAATTTGCTAAAATCAGGCTGTAAGCTTACTGAAATCTTAAAATGAAACATGATTTTATTATATGTATATTATTTTTATTATTTGTTGATCTTTGATGGGGTAGCATGCAGGCTGGTTTTATAATTTGATTCACAAGCATTTGAATCCAAAGAAAGCGATGGTGGATGCAGGTTATACCATCTTTTCATTATTTATTATCATTGCTTAATGAGCATTTGAATATTTTATATGCAGTTTGAGCGCACATAATTGATCCATAGTTTTTAAATATGAAATTTATCTCCTTTATGTGCAAGTTTAATGGTCTAATCTTACTAAATAAACTTCAAAATACATCAATTAGAAGTTTTCTTACTCATGTACTTCTTACTGGATTTACTTTAGCATAGATGAAAGGTGTTTTATTTGCTAATGGTGTTAATATTTAGTGATGCAATGTTTGATCTGCTGCCACATGAGATTAACCGCTTGTAAACAATAAAGATAAGTTTATTATCATAACACCAGGTTGTGCTTGTGCAGGTTGCACCAGGTGCCAACTCTAGTTTTATAATAGAAGTCAATATATGAATTTTAGCAGGATTTTTACTCTTGCATGGTTACTGCTCCATAATTTAAGTTTATTGAACCTCTTTTGCTGACCTCTGCATCTTGCTGATTTTTGAAACTGTCTGCTTCAAGAAATTCTCTCCTAAAATTTTGCTCCTCAAAATAAGAAATTGCATTTGCAGTAAATTATGATGCCCTGAAATATTTTTAAATATTTTAAATGAGGCATAAAATAAACAAAATTCCTTTCAAGTTATTTTGTTAACTTGTGGCTTACTGTAATGAAAGTTATGTGTCTTATCACCCCAAGTTTTAGGGTGGCAATCCACATCTCAAAACCATTTATCTGTAGGCTTCTGCATACCATAAATGATTGCATAAATCTCCGGAGGCTTATTTTAAAAAATGATGTTTTAAGGTGGGATTTTATTCAGGGGGGGGGGGGGGGGGGGTTATTAATTTATGTAAAAAAACATGAAAATTCACAATAATTATTTTCATAATGGCAACATATTTTTCTGATGAAGAGCTAACAAAATGTACAACACTGTTCAACTTCAATATCGCTATCACCCTCATTGTCCTTGTTGACGAGCATTTCGAGAGGTGCAACATTCAAAATTTCCTCAACATTCGCAAAAAAAGTGTTGTCCTCTCATTGGTTGATCAACTCTATTTGCTCAGCCAGCATATCGACACAAGCGTGTCATGGCTGATTTTTTTTTAAAACAGTGAATATTAAAATCTTCGCTTCCATCTTTAGCTGACGTTAGTGCCCATGTTTTGAATGATCTTCTATAATTTCTGGCGAGATTTGATCCCATGATTATAAGATCCACTTCACAATTGTGCTGCGTGGAGGAGGTTTTAGATTTCCAGCATCAGTGGCTTGGTGAATTCACATCTGGTGCCTGATATATTTGGTACAGCCTCCAGGAATCAATACAGTGCCAATATTTTTGTTTTTTAAGGATGCTGTGACAACTGGCATTAAATGACATTCGTAGGTATCACAAGCTAACAGTCTACGCTTGAACTAAAATTTCCCGAGAACAGTATTTGTCCAAGAGAGAGTTAGATCAGTGTCCAGTACCCATTTGCTGAATATCCTATGATGCATTTGTTACCGAACCCTTCATCTTCTCAACTTCATGTTTTCCTCCTTTAAACACAATAAACGGCTTTAATTTTGTCTCATCGCTCTTCCTGGCAAGGCCAACTGTAACTTGACATTTCTTGTCCTGTTGTCTTCATACTGATCGTTTTTTTCCAATAACATCTACCGTAGTGTCTAGAAACATGTCTGAAAACATGTCTGCCCATTCCGT
>JAUZNK010073106.1:0-13849 GCA_035046665.1 Euphysa ruthae | reverse complement strand
ATATATACCTATCACTGCATTAGACATTGAGCACTTTCCAAAAAGAGTTTAGAGAAATTTTTTCTTTGCAAAAATTCAAGTCAAAACGTACTAAATTTGATTTAGTATTGCATGTACTGCATATGAAATATGAAACTGTATAAAGATGTAATAAACTTCCTTAGATAGGTAACAACTCCTTTTTCTAAAGTATATGAAGTTAATATTGATAAATAATTGATTAATATTTTTGTATTATTGGATTTCTTTAATTCAATTTGACACAACAATATAATTAGAACTCCGTGAAGTCTTATTGGGCAAAATTAAAAGAGTGTAGTTTTGCTTTGAGTTGAATTTTCACTAACAAATTCTTCAAGTACCTCCTCTAAAAAAAATAGCCAATCCTCTGCTAGAATAGTTCTTCATAGAAAGATTTGCAAGTCAATTAACCAGATAAAGCTACCCATAAAGTTTCTCAAATTCTATCAAAAAAAGAAACTCATCATAAAAAGAATGTAATTTTTTTTTCACAAGAAGAAATTCATCATGAAAAGTTATAAATCCTTTAACAAGAAATAAATTATTTATTATTCAAATTATATTAAAATATACAATTGCATAATATATTTTCAAATTCTTTCACAAGAACTTCTTCATAAAAAGAGTTACATATTGCTTTTTAAAAAAAACTGCAAAATTTTTATTAAGAAGTCTCCAATATAAGAAAATCAATTAGCAACATTCAAAAAAGAGAATGTTTTAAAATTTAAAAAAAAAAAAAAAAAAAATTAATAAATTAATAAAAAATAATTAATAAAAAATAATTATGAAAATAATTATTTAAAATGAAAATTCAAAAACGAAATTCTAATAAGATTTAAATTTAAATTTACAAAAAACAAAAAAGAAAAAAAAAAAACTAATTTATCAAAAAATTCAACTTAAAACAAATAATCAGCAATAATATAGAATAACAAATGCAAGTGATAATTATTTTGGAAAAGCTGCCTCTATTTAGTTTGTTTATCTTTATTATTATCTTGATTATTAGCTATTGAATTATACTAAGGAATATTGAAAAAAGGATATGCTTAAAAATAAAAGTAACAAAGTTTTATCTATGAAGACTTTAACTCTATTTCTTTCGTATTAGTTCTATATAGAGAAAAAGGATCAAAGGATCAATGCTTCTGACTATGCTAGCAAGGAAAATGGACGTTAAACCGAGAATGCCAAATGATTACATTACCCAATGGATAACAGCATAAATTTCATAGCAAATAAATAAACAAAGACTGCTTTATGATTTTAAGGCAGATAATTGTACTTGTAGCAAGGTCACCATTTTAAAATTTTTTTGATTCCTATTCATATTGACAAAAGCTAACTTCCCAATAAAAATGTGAATCTTTTTGCTGAGATCTTTAATATCTATGAAAGACAGTAACATTCTTTGCTTTTCTTTGCCTTCCTTTTTTTTTTATAATTCGTAAGATAAATATTTTCATTTTTTTAGCAGTATTGAATTGAATGACAATTCATAAAATTTTGCGTTTACAAAATATTGAAATAATAGATCATTAAACAAACAGCCAATAAAACCAAAGTTTAATATATTACCTGGTTACCATATTACCATGGTTAACCCATAAAACTGAAAGACTATTATAGTCATGCTTGGTGATTTCAATCAGAAAAAACAAATTAATGCCTTGTTGGTAAAGAGTTAACCTCAACCCTAATTTTATTTCAAACCTATACTCATATGTAAAAAGGGTAATCTGTCTTTTACAAGAAGGGCGTGGAACACCTCATGCAAGTAAAAGTTGTCTTTTTCAGCTGTAAATGGACTCTTGCAGATGTGATTAGAATCCTTCAGACGTAATTAGACTTTTTCAGGTATAATTAGAATCCAGCAAGTTTAATTAAAAATTTACCAGTATAACTATACTAACATAGAAAAAACAAAGAAATTTATCTCTTGCATAGTAATTCACTCTCTCCAGAAGTAATTTGCTCTCAAATTTGAAGTAATTAGCTTTAAGATCAGAACCGACTTGGGTTCATTGTCATTATTCCTGACAGACATTCAAAGTATTTATTCCCTCTCAAAAGTATTTATTCCCTCTCAAAAGTATTTATTCCCTCTCAAAAGTATCCACACTCAAGCCCATAGTTTTTCACAGCAATTGCAAACACTATTTAGCGCACTAGTTGTGTTTACCAGAGTCTGCAATGACTGTAATAGGGTCCTTGAGGAGGCTAAAAGGTCATACCAAAATCAGGTTGAGAAATGTCTGGTCACTCAATCTATCGGATCTAAAGATATTTAGCAAATTTACAAGAATTTTTCAAACAGGGGAAATTCTTTGATCTCTTCACCCTTCAGCTGTTACCTGTGCTAAAAATAAGGCAGAACTTTTTCCTAAGCTGTTCAGCTGTAACTCCACTATCCATGATTGTGGATACATATTGCTTATCTTTCACCTAGGACTGACACTAACTTGGCTCATCACGGCATGGTTGATGATCTTATCGCTACTTTAGTTCCTTCTATCTAATCGGCCTGATGAAACCACAGCAGTCTTAATACAAAAGTGCTCTCCAGGACTCTCTTCAATTCTTTGCAGGTTGTTTAAGAAGATTATCGCTGAATCCTGTTTTCCTTCTTGCTGGAAGCTGGCATCTTTTGTTCCAGTATTCAAAATTATGGAGAGTGATCTAATCCTTATAATTGCCGTCCTACATGATGATACTACTTTGTACTCATCATTTGGGAAGACGTATAGTGCTTTTAACAAAATTTAAATGGCAGCTGATTTGAAAGATGTTCTTTACAATGTTGTTGAATGATCAAAATCTTAAATCACTTCCCTATTGCAAAAATGTAGCCTCATTGTTATTGTTCTATAACTATTTCCATAAGTACTGTTTTAATAATTTGCAAAAAGTAACACCCAAAACTTTCTCAACGACCACAAAGCTTCCATCTGCTATTCATCCTTCAATAGTATATTTCACAAAATCTTTTTAAAGGTAAATAATATTTACCTAGATTCTTCCCACATAACACTCGCTTGCGGAACTCTCTACTTTCCGATTTCTCAGTGTGGGTAAGATCTGCTTTATCTTTATCTCTTTATCTAGCCTGCTGCCTAGTAGTGACTTTTAGCCTTACAGAAATTGATTAAAAAAAAATTACAGAAAAAAATTTAATAAAGCCTGAAAATTGTTAACTGCCTTTCTAAATTAAACCTTAGTTTCATCCCAAGTTGGTTTCATACCAAAATTTTTTCAAGTATGCCCATTCTCCTTTTTTTTTTTAATTTTGACTTTATGATTTTGAAAATATAACGTAATTGAAAAGTTAAAAGATGCTTTAAAACAGGGAATCAAAAACTTAGGCAAAAGATGTTTTGACTAACCAAGAACGAAATTTTTTTAAAAAGGCAATCACTATGACAATGACAAAAATAACAAAAGCATGGGATCGAACCTTGCATAGCAGCTATTATGGGGATAAATATACGCACCTATAACATGGAGCGGCACCTTGGACGGCAACTAACATGAATTGACTGTTCTTCCCACCAATTTTGTTTCCAGGCTTGTGTTTATATTCACAGCAAGAACTCACACGAATGTTACGTATCCCATTGATATTGATTGTCAAACCAAATGGCGATCCACGATGACGTCGTGAAACAAACGTAAAGAGGGCTAGCAAAACAAGTGAAGATAAAACAAACTCTAAGAATTTGAAAGTTACTAAGTAATGAAAATAATTAAAACAGTCTTAATAAATATTTTAAAATAAAGGAATATTATTGTCACCAAAAGTTATTAAAAAAATCAGTTAAAACATTTCATCAATTAAAACCAGGTAAACAAGACCTAGAAATATCTGTTATTACTGCAGCAATATGTTCTAGCCGTTTTATGTGATCTTATTTTTTAAATATCAATTGTAATTGGTAATGAAATAAAACTTACTTCACACAGATTTTATTAGAATCAAAACAAAAATTCTTCCGAAAATCAAAAATTTTGGGAGTGGAAGTAATACTAAAGTATATTTCCTCAAATTATTTATAGGAGTAAAATTGGAATACCGTGAAAAAAAATAAAGAATATATTTTCAGTAAAATTTCAGAGAAATGAAAGCCAAGGTCTTTTATACAATTTGATGTAAAATTATTACTTTTATCAAAAATTATGTCAAGGATCTGAACATAATAAAAGAATAAGACATGATTTAAAACCAATTTTAATCTATTTTGAACCTGGTTCACAAAATTTAGAAAAATTGTCTGATGCGTTATAGTACCAACTCAAAAATTGTAATAAATAAATCAAGGGTGATATTTCCTAGTAGTTTTGAATTCTGCATAAAGAATTGAGTATCAAGGGGTATGTGGTCCAAAACATCCCTAGAGGAACAATTGGATATCAAGAGGTGTATGGTCCAAAACATCCCTAGAAGTACAATTGGGTATCAAGGAGTATGCAGACCAAAACATCCCTAAAGGTAGAATTGGGTACCAAAGGGTATGCGGTCCAAAACAGTCCTAGAGGTAGAATTTGGTATCAAGGGGTATGTGGTCCAAAATATACCTAGAGGAAGAATTGGGTATCAAGAGGAATGTGGTCCAAAAAAATCCATTCTATAACCCTCTAATTTCATGCAAAAAAAATTAGCTTTGTCATTTTCCAGCCCTGATCCACATCTAACATCATCAAAAAAAATAAGAAAAAACAAATGAACAGTGTCCGAGAAAAATTAAAAAAAAAAAAAAAGACAAGTACACAAGCGCAGGAGAAAACTTTTATGACACACTTTTATTAACACTTCCTCTAGTTTCAAATTGATAAATGAGAAAGTCCAGAAAAAAAATATATTTATTTTTTAAATCTATTACTTCTGCAACCAATTTCAAAATTTTCTTTGTACAAAATAAGTCTTCTTAATTTATAGTATTACTTCTGATATAAATAGAGTATAAAGTAAATTGCTGACCTATAACCGATTTTAATGCATATGTACATATATATCAGGCTTCAGCATTTAAAATGTGCTATCAAACGTGAACGCCTCCATGCATACCTAAAATTTTTTTGAACTGCTAAAATACACCCACGTCTCAATAATGGTGGGTCTCTGACAGGGCAGAAAAATTTATTCATATTGTAGCATAATATTGTAGCTGGTATCTATTTATTTTCCTTTTTAAGCTTTAACATCCAATTCACAAGAACGATAGAATACACAAACACTTGATTTTTACCTAACTGAATGTCAAACAAAAAAGAAGCATGGGGCAAAGAGCTATTAAATAAATGAACTCTTGATTTTTGTTTCTGTTGAGTTTATTCTACTTAAATGAAAGGCCATTATTTTTTTATACTAGTATTGCACGATTACAAAAAAAAAAAAAAAAATTTCTGCTTCACTTGATTTTCTAGTAAAATGAATGACACCATTTTTCTAAAAGTGGAATCTAAAATTCTTGAGTTATTTCTTTTGCTTATTCTAAGCACCAAAGCGTTGCATAATTTCATGTTTTTTTTTTTCAAAATAATTTGGATAAGAAAAGTTTTGAATTCTTTTTTAAATAAGTATTGAAGTAAAAAGTTATTTTGCATCTGCTACTTTCTAATGAAAATTCTCCTGTTAGGACATAGTGTTGTTGACACAGTGGTAGAACGTTTGACTATGGAGCAAAAGGTTACGAGTTCGTCCCCACCTCCACCGAAATTTATTTCCATGTTTTCTCTGAGTTTCTGAACAAAACTCATTGAGTAATGTAACGCAAGCTCAAATCGGTTGGATTGTTTGGTTTAGCGGAATTTTTAGAGGCAAATGTGCATTCTAAGTACTCCAAGACCTGCTACGCGAGCCAAATCAAAATATTATCTCAGCGATTTGTTGGTTCCTCATGTTAAATATAACAACTACCATTATCACTATCACAAATATTTTAAATTTATTTTTAGGGGAAAAAACTTCTAGGCTTTAGAATACATTATATTTAATAATTAAATTACAAATCTGACATCTGATAATAATCAGTTTCTACTTAAAAACTACATATAAATTTCTAAGTACGCAAATTTTTCAACTCACTTAGCACTTTCATTCATAAAACCAACCATTCATAAGCCACATTAAAACCACAGTAAAAACCTCATGTAAATATAACCATTTTTTTTTGTTATTTCTACATACTATGCTTCGATGTCTAACTCACTGGACTTTTACCCATTTTGTTATCTCAAGTCATGAATTATCAGTAAATAGCAATATATTAAATGTCAAATTTTTAAGACATCTTATTTTAAGTAACAGCAATGTGTTGTTTAAAAATAGATTTTCTTTAAATTTTGAAAAAAATGATGACTATAATGATTTATAAACATCCGTACAGTTAAAACATTTTATGGTTGTTATCAAAAGAAATATAGTAATATACAATGATTTCTAAACAAACGTACAGTAAATACATAGTATGGTTATTATTAAAAAATTTAGTACTATATAATGATTTCTAAACATGTTATGGTTACCTATATAAAAAGCAAATATTGTTCTGCTAGGTTTAAATATCAATATATGAGCCATTTTTTGTCTATTTAGATTAAATTTAAAATGGTACTGCAAGTGTGAACTAAAACACGATTAATAAAACTTTAGAAACATCGGTGTCCGACTTATAATAGATATAATAGACTAGAACTTACTATTAGGTGGTAACAGCTCACGAAATATGCAAACTGTGTTTCCTCCACAGTGCTGTTGGACTATTTGTATTTCACTTAACTTTGAATTGGGAAACAAGTCACTAGCAAGGTTTAAAGGAGAGCCAAGATATTTCATCGTCACCTCAGCCATTGATTGAAGCTAAATATTAACCATTACACTTTAACAGAACCCATCAGCGTTGAGTTAAACAGTTAGTTAAACATTTATAATTTAAGATTTATTCATTGAATTTCAGAAAACCAAATTTGTATTTCACTTTTTGGAGAAAAAAGTTACATCGACCAGCACCATTATCAGATTGCGCAAAATAAAAACTTTTTAAAGGTGCCGTAGAAAACCGTGTTGCCTGCTTTACAGTAAGTTTGATTAACACTAAAATCATATATCATACTGACTTGCATATTAATTTTTCCAGACTTCATTGCCATAATAGAATTAATGAAATGGCTTCAATTAAACACTAAGTGACTAAATGAAATCCTGGAAATCACTTTGACAAAAATAAGAATAATTTTTCACAATTTCTCAGATAAAATCTTCTTCCAGATTTAAATTTCACCCGTTTTTGGTCTGGGAGCTAGGCCCAGTACCGTTTTTAAACAACAGCCAATTTGCAGGAAGAAATACTATTTTTTGACTTCATACAAATTTCTAAAAAACTGAAACACAATTTCTTGTAAAAAAATCTCAAAAAATTAAATTTGTTAATATTTTATCTCAATACTATAGAATACTTACAGACAAGTTAACAGTTGTAAGTCTAGTTTCAAAACGTATGACAGAAAAAAGTTCATAACATGAAATATGAAAAGCCTTCCATCTACAAGCAATTTGCAAATTAATTGAAGCCTACGGATATAATCAATCCGTTAATTTTTAAGTTAGCTCAGAATATAATTTGTTCGGAAAAAAAAAGATATATTCAAACTTTTGTTTTGTTATCATTCTATTCTTTTTTTAAAACTGTTTTAAATAAATTGAAATTTTTATTTCAACTTCTGAAATGTTTTTTGTAAAATGTAACAAAAGAATCATTTATTTTTATTATTATTTATTTATTTATTTTTATATTTATTAGACTATAATTTTTGATAAGCCATACTTTGCCTCTGACATGTTAAGCCGAAAGAGGGTCCCTTTTTCATTTGTTTCTACGTCTTTTTGTTAAAATTTAATGTGAATTTATAAAGGATATTGGAAGTTTTTATGGTTTTCAATCATAACCATGAAATTACTTATAAATTTTCTTGTTTCCTAAAAGAAATATTCTTGTAGTGGTGAAGCATAAGAGTTTTTTAACCACTCTTCCTGTCAGGCATGTTACATCTCATGTTTCTCAAATTTCACCCTCCCGAGAAATTTCTCACTCGCCCAACCATATTTTTAAAGCAGCTGATTTTCTAATCACGTTAATCAGATTTATTTCTGTAGTCAATTTTGATTTAAAATACTTAGCTAGCTAGTACCATCTTCCCTTAAGCGACAACCCCGTATCTATTTTTTTGTTATTTTGTATATATGTTATTTAGACGCTCATCTAACGTAAAAAACAAATCCAATTTGCACAACGCCGGCCAGCCATATGCGTAACTACAAAAATGCTACTATTAGGGAATTATGTAATAACTAAAAAAACACTACCATTATGGAATTATGTAATAAGTTAGGTTAGGTTTAAATAATTAAATAAGAGCAGCAGCCAGGCTAGTTTTTGGCAAGTAGGTTTAATTTTTTATATATCTAAGTTTTAGAAATTTAGTTACTCATTAGACACACATAAAAGAAGTTCTGATATAGTTGCATACGCAAAGGAGAATTAGTTTAGGTTTCATATGCCCAGTGCAGTTGTTGTAGTTAATATGTGAACAATGTGGAAGAAAGTAAAACATGAAAGCTACCATAAAACTATGGTAAGCCTTTTTACATGTCAAGAAAAACATTAACATAAAAAATTGTCTTTACTGATTTCCTGAAATTCTATTCATCATCAGAAATATTAAATACAAATAAAAATGATTTTAGAGTGAGTCACATCCATATGGAAAATTCTCTTATCTCTGGATTAACCACTTTTACTGCGACATTTTGGATTCAATAAACCATATTCAATGAGGAGATCTGCTTTAAAATCTCCTAATGCTGGCCTGTCAATCTTTGCTCTTTGCTCAAACTATGGCGCAATAGAAATTCAATAAGTGAAAACAACTTTTAAAAGTTATCAGTGCTAACTCTTTGTGCCAATTTTTTTCAAAGATTGCGGATTCATTTCCTTAAATGGCTTCATTACCTTTTCAGGCTTAACCATACACACGGTATAATTCTGACATCGACGCCTTTGTGTGTTCCAAGTGATTACTGACTTCTGCCAATAAGACATATTTCATCTTCATAAATAGATGCTGATGTAATATTGTTGGTGACGTTTAAAAAAAATTGCTTTCTTTCCACAAATTGATACCATACAGAGGTTTCGCTTCTTCGAAAACAACTGGAAGGTTACAACAGCATGCTTGACTTCGTAAAATCAAACTTTCAACACGATCTTGCTTGGAAACTGCTGGTTTGGCAACATCAAGATATCTATGGTGTTTCTTCTAATAGTACCAAGAGTCTTTGAAAGTTACACCAGTGCTCTGTAGATATCAATTCAGAACAGTACCACACCTAGAAATGTAAATTTCTGTAAAAAAACTTGGCCTTTGCTTTCTGAGCAGAACTATAATTGGCTTCATTAGTTTTTGCTGTATATGCCGCGTTGTGAGCCTCAAACCCGTTTATTACATTTTCCATGATTTTAATATATGGGCAATCCATCTAGTTCCGTATACACAAATTACATTCAGTTTGCTTAAAATAAATTCAAGAAATGCGTATTTATCATGATCAGTAATAACAATAAATATTTGGCGATAGACTTGAAATGGTAGCGTGACATGAATTTAATAAAAATGCTAGTTGAAAATTCACTTATGCCAATTTAGGAGCATATCTAAAGAAAAAAGTGGAAGTAAAAATTTTCTTTTCCTGATAAGTGCACTTTGGTAGTTTTAGCCAAAATGAGAGTTTTTGGTATAAATCCAAAGGTCACATGTTCTGTTCAAGACAACCCCTCTGGCAGCTTACATTCATGCAAAAAAATCAGGAAAGACTAATAATCGAAAATAAGTAAAAAGCAAACACGTTTTTGGTTCATAGGCCCATTTCCCTATTTACGTTACTCGGTTTAAAAAATCAGTAAAACAGCTTAAACACTACACGTTAATTTAATATTATTAAAATATATCAAAATGTAAATAAAAGATCATAAAAAGTCGTATAATTAAAATTATGATGAACGTATGAACACTAAAACAATATTCTGTGTAGAAACTTTTTAAACAAATTTATTATATACTTACATTTTACCCCCAAAACATTAAAAACCGCTCTGTAGTTATACATTATAACAGCAGATGTCTTGTGAAATACAAACAGCTGTTCAAAAAAGTTCTCAAGAGTAATAAAAACAGCATTTTCCTTCCAACAGTCCTTAATGGTGAGTTGAATTTTGTGTGATAAGCAATGGGTCCCAATAATGTATTTATTGCACAAGTCTTTTAACTTTTTCTGAACTCTATTTTTTATCCCAACCAAAACACTAGCTACATCTGTTTTCACCCCTGTTTTTACCATTAGAAGTATCTTTCAACTTGCCACCGTGTTATCATCTACTATAATATTGTCTGATGAAATATCGATATTGAGACATCTCATGAATGTTTTCTTCACATTGTTCGCAGACAAGTTGCTCTCAGGCTCATCTACTCAATTTTTAATTATTTCCAATTCAATGGCATTATTGTTGGTATCACCTTCACTGCTGGACCCAAATATATTGTCTGTGATTAGCATTAGGACGTACATTGCATATTGCTAAAAAGCGAGTGTTTATCTTCCCGTTAACTGAAAACCTTAAATACAGAACACACTGTTCTTTCCTATAAACATCTCTTGATTCGTTCAGGCATATTGTGAACATGGAATTCACGAAATTTGAAAAATGTTTTTCTTTTTAAGTCTTTCTCCAACAATGAACTTGATTGATTAAAGTTGTATGGCTTGTAATGCTCATATAATATTTATATCCATCTGTTGTCTGTATGGAGTATGCTCATATATTATGAGCAGCTTGTGTTGTTAATTCAATATGCATTGCTTGTATGGGTGCAGCTGGTCTATTGTGAACAAAAACTTGTGTAGTCATTCACGTTGAATCGGTTATTTCGTAAACACGCAGAATTTTTAATCAAGTCATCTGATAGTTTTTAGCAATGGGCGTGGTAAAAATTAAGTGATATATTCGTAAGTTATATTTCGTGAATTCCATGTTCACAATATACTGAAGAACTTAGATTTGTGAAAATCCGTTTTTAAGTCTTTTAAAAAAAACTTTTCCTATCACACAAAAACAAACTCAATTCTCGACATTTTTTTCAGATACGTGTTGCCAATGTCTATACCCTTAGCTCTGTCTATACCCTTAGCTCTGTCTATACCCTTAGCTCTGTCTGGCTCAATTTAAAACTTATAACCGGAGAAAGGTTTATATTTTTTTTCAATATCCCGTAAGCATTTAAATACAAAATAGGCAAATACCTCTTTTGTGAATCTTTAAGTGATGTGGTGAATCTTTGAACATCACTTGATTTATTATCAATCTCTTTTGCAATATTCAAATTTCAAGAAACAGCCAAGCTGTGGTCAGTGTTGCTTGTTTTAAAGCAAAACTTCAAACTCTCTACTCTAAATGAAAATTCTCCAAATAAAAACGATTTGGATATTATTTCCTTTATGCTTGTTATACAATCCTTAGCTAGTTCCATTGTGTGGTAATGGTTATATCAACAATGTTTACAAAACACTACTTCAGTTATTGATTCCAAGGATGAAACACGTTTGTTTCTTATTTCATTGACTTTTACTGAAATTTTGTCTCTACGTCCAAACTCTTTTAACCAAGCCGGCTGTGCTGATCGTGACTTAGTATTCTTCTCATATGATTGTTTTCATTGGTCTACCTCTTGGGGAGGGTCGTTATTAACTTGAGATGGTCAAGGTTTAAAAAATTTTGTCCTTATTTAAAACTATTAACGTATATTATATATTCAGTTTTTTTTTTCATTTTCTACTCTGCTAAAAATATGATTCATTTAACAGCATTGATAGTGTAAGTGTCTAGACAGAGGGTGCAAGACGTCATTAAATTTCTATTGTGTTAAAAAATAAGCACGTAAACGAATAGAATGAGAATAGAACCTGTTAATCCATAAGCACTAAATTTTGTGGGAGAGCTGCTGTAATCCTATTAAAAATTATCAAATTATAAATTTAAATATTATAAACATTATTGTCATTTATTTATGCCAAGAAAAGAACTTAAATGTTTTGCTTGCAAAAGCTAAAAAGTTTTTACCTCACCACATAATCGTCATTTTCCCCGCAGTTTTTATCACAAAATAATAATGAATGCTGATTTTTATATAAAATTTGCTGCACTTTTTCTAGGATGGGGAAGGAAAAACTCAAGATATACATAATACTATTTAATAACTAACTCGGGACCGCCACAAATATCTTTGGTACAGCTTATGAAATGATATCTTTTTTCATAAAGCTACTTATATACTGAATTTACAAACTTTGAGTATATTTTCTATCCAATGTATATCAAGCGTAGTAGCACAGAAAAAAAAGGCATTGGTGTGACGTAGCGAGGAAAAGTATACTTACTGATAAACAGTTAGTCAGTAATAAAAATAAATGGTGCCTTAAAAGTTTTTTAATTCTGAAAATGAAAGGGGGGAAAAACGACCTCATAATTTATTTTCTCTACATGGAAATCGACACTTTTCCCGAAAGACGAGTCAGAGGTTTGTTTCTACAGTTTTTACTCATCCATAAGGACTGTTGACTCGCCGAGTACTGTCAAGCAAGCCTTATGTTTCACCACTGTCTAGCAACAATTCATGAAACTTTTCATATAGCCTTTTACCATAAAATGGCTTGAAATTATGACTATTATATGTAAAAAGAAATATTTATTGACAAAATGCATTTAATAAATACTCTAATATATCTACGAAATGGGATGTTTTAAAGAGTTTTGTTGAGAAATATAAAACATTTTTTTTTTCATCATATCATCATACCATATCATCATCATATCATCATTTTCATCAACAAATCATATAATATTTCAGAGGAATTGAATATTAAATATTTGAAAAATTCTGGAAGTTTTGAGAAGATTGATGCAAAGTAGTCTGAAGAAAGTGCAGATTAACATACAAACGTAAATTGATGTAAGGAAAATGCAAATGTAAAATGTATATAAAATGCTGTTTAATATAAAGACTGCAGAAGAATTGATGCAACTACGGCATCTATGGCAAGTTAGAGATTGGATGAAAATTATTCCAATACACATTTTCACATCCTGAATAAAATTAGGCTTTAGGAAAATTGATGAAAATTAACTTATTGCACTACAGATCAATTCCCTTAAGTGAAACCGATGTTATGTGGGTAGCATTAAAGTAAAATTGCATAGGTCACGGGTCTTACGGGCAATTTATATGTAATATGAACAATATTGGTTTAAAATAAATAGTAAAAAAAATTTGAAAGATGAGCTTTAAAAACTTTAAAAATCACAACAACTTTTCAATTTTTATTTCACGTGAAATAATGTAATAAGTTATAGAATAAAAAAAATTTTGAAATGTGAAGTTGTGAAGCCGAAAATTTCATTGCTCAGAAAGCAATTAAAAATGTATTTTTAAAAAATGTATTGGCCATCTTTGTCCTTTGGTTGATTCTTATTCAAAATAAATTTAATTTTAATTAAATTTTTAATTTAATATTTATTTATTTATTTAAATAATTATATTATTTATTTAATATTATTTAATTATAATACTTTTCCTATTGACACACCCACACAGATGAAATTATTAAATTATCTTTTTTAGAAATTATATCACTATTAATGTTATAACTTGTAATTTTGAGTCTTTAGCTGATTCCAGAAAAGCTATAAAAATTTCTGAAAAGAATTGAGTCAATATA
>JAUZNK010073095.1:0-11930 GCA_035046665.1 Euphysa ruthae | reverse complement strand
ATACTAACCACTTTTATGTTCAAATTATCAAAATTTTATAAAAGAAATTATACACACTGTTATTTCAAATATTTTAAACAACACCAGAAAGAGAGTCTGTGATTCCATCGCTGCAGATAACATGGTTTAATATAAAAAAGACAGAGCGAAAAATTTAAGTGGTTATACAGTATTAAAATCATGAAATTGCGCTCTTTTAAACTTAGCTATATTATAGGTAATGAAGGCTCGATCAAAGAAAAAAATATTGACTGGACCAAATAGGTTATTTATAAAGAAAAGAAGAGGGTCTAAAAGTGCAAGAAACTCCAACGGTGCAATTTTAGATGACCTTATTGAGAATGTAGCAGTGGAAAAATCTGAAATTCCATCTTCTTCTTCTGTCTCTTCTTCCAGGCGTAAGCTACAAAGAAGCTTATCCAATCATGAAGATAACATTGTACTAGCTGACAACGTCTGGCATTATATCTTAATAAGTAGTGAAATTTTTAGTGAAATTGTGGCCTTGATTGGTTGCTGCTGCCCAGTGTGTAAAGTGAACAATTTAAGTTTTTTTAATGATTTCTCAAAAAAAAAGGGTCTGTCAAATTGTCTATGTGTTTCATGTAACACTTGTGAATGGAGCTATTTTGCATACACTAGCAACTATATCAAAAAATTTTCAACACCTGAGTAAGGCTTTTGATGTAAACACTCGTTCCATAATTGCAATTTCGAGAAATAGGTAAAGGCTTTTCAGCGATGGACCGTCTAATTGGTGTTATGAATATGGTGCCTACGGTGAATAAGAATGCATTCCATAACACTCAAAATAAAGAATTAGCTAAAAGCTGTTTATCTGTTGTTGATAGGTCCATGAAAATGCTGCTGCTGAATTGTCTAACACGTCGTCTGATGTTGCTATTTCTGGGCACGGTGCCTGGCAAAAAAGAGGCTTTTCATCGTTGAATGGTTTTAGTAGTCTCAGTTTACTCAGGTAAATGCCTTAACATCGAGTGAAAACTAAAAAATGCACAACTTGTGACACATGGGATAAGAAAGAAGATACTGTTGACTATAACGAATTTTTGATAAGCATCATTGCCCCATTAACCACACGGGATCATCTGGATCGAAGGAAGCAGCAGCAATTATAGAAATATTTTCTACACCAGAAGCATTCAATGGTCTTCGATACATTGAATATCTTGGTGATAGGGATACAAAATCACACCATGACATTATGGTTGCTGACCCTTATCTGGGTATAACAGTAAAAAAAACTTGAGTGCGTCAAGCATGTTCAAGAGCGTTTGCGTAATAGGTTGCGAGCTTTGAAAAATTCGTGCAAGATGAAGAATGAAGATGAAGATGTAGAAGCTACAATAGTTAAGAGGTTGATCCACAAACAACTAAACAAGCTCCAGAATAATTACGGGATTGCTATAAGCTCATTCAAAGGTAAAACGATATACCAGTTAAAGAAACTAATTGTAACCATTTTTTATCATTGTTCAGAAGCCGATACCGATAAAATCCAACACGAATTATGTCAACGTGAACCAGAACCAGAACTTGAACCGGCGTAAGTACAATCTAGACACTGTAAAAAGCACAATAAGCTACAAAAAATCTAAAGCCTTTCTTCCTAAAGCATTAAAAACAATTCTAAAGGCAATATTTAATGATTCGAGCAAGGGTTCATTACTGGAAAAGTGTGTGCATAGGAAAACCCTGAATAACATTGAATGTCTCAACAATATGTTATGATTCAAATGCCCTAAGTCAGTTTATTTTGGCAGAAATGTAATGGAGATTGGTGCTTTTTCAGCGATGATTTGTTTTAATGACAGTACAGGTAGAGTTATTAATGTTCTAACTGAACCTGGCCTTGATCCGGGTACATTTACAAGACGTTATTGTGAACGTGAAGATGAGGAACGTATGTCTGCCATGTCTGCCATAGATCAACAAAATTGTCCCGAAAGAAGCTGAGAAACATATGCAAAGGATTTGAGAAGATAAATAACAAGAAAGAAGTTCAGTTATATGTTGCTGGATTGTTTGAGTGAATTTTATGATGCTTTGTTAGGGGTTTTTTTTTTTTTTTTTTAATTTTCACAGGTTTTTTCACAAAATCACGATTTTCAAAACGCTGCGCATTATAGTTTCTTAACCGTTTGACCTAATACTCTACAACTTTCAGGAAATGTTCTTTATTATATAATTGGTGTGCACTAATATAAAAAATATTTTGACATATGATAATATATCCGATCCGCATAAATTTTTGTCCAAAATCTTCCATTATGGATTTTTTCTTGAGGCAAGAGATCAAACTGTCCCAAAGTAATAAATTTTACTGCAGACCCAACCTCATTATAAGCAAGCTATGGGCAAAATTTGAAATCAAATTTTCTTCAGTTTCTTTCGTTGTGTCAGCGTTGTTATTTTTCTAAAAAAATTTAAAGCTAGAAAATTTTATTAGTTGCAAATTTTGTGATGTCGTACCATGAAATCATGTAACCATTTGTTTTATTTACCTTATTACCTACATATTTTCTGCATAAAAATTTTGCTTCATTATTCAAAAGTAATTTATACTGAATGATTGATATATCCTGCAAATCTTACAAATACAGTCGAAACAGGTAATGAAACCCTTGCATTGAAACGATATTTACGACCTTCTATTTTTATTTGATTTAAGCAGAAGGTCGTGTTTTAAGTCGGCTATGAATAAAATATATTAATGTTATATATATTCCAAGTAAAACGATAATTTCTTATGAACAGTTAAACTGTTAAAGGATTTTGAAATCGAAATCGTAAAGAATAGATGAGAATTACATATTTATAACACCTATTATCATGTGCGGAGTGCAGATTAGTTTCTTCCAGCCATCTTCCCCTGAAAATAAAGCGTTTGATCTTGCCGTCCATATGCGTAAAATGTACTCAGCAACAAATACCACGAGTATCAGACATTCCTATAAGCATCAAATATAAATTTTAATCAACGCGTTGTTCACATCTTACAAAACAAATTTCTTATAACGTACTTTCTGAATTTAAAAAAATCTTCATCTGCGCTTCAGAGAATTTCTTAAATTTTTTGAAAATAAAATCTGATAGTAAAATATCAAATGATTAAATCTTCGCTTATTCTCTATGCGTTATTGCAGAACAAAAATCACAACTGTTCAAATTTTTTCCAAATTTATATTCCATCAAATTGAAATGTTTTGTTTTCACTTTAATTTCCACTAAAAGTTAAAAAGCTTTAATTTACATTACCTTAGAAAGCGATGAAAATCACAAAACTTAAAGCTTATAAATAATATGGCGTTTAAATTGTTATTAAGTTGACGCTGAAAAAATTAAATTATTTTATAATAGGCAATATATAACTTTTACGTTTAGCAAATAATTCCTTTAAAATCTCTTTGGCTATTTAATCAAAGAGCATGCTAAGATAAGACCTCGGTCTCTCTTATGGCTTAGGTTAATGACGTCATTTACCATTTTGTTACTTAGTATTCGAATCAAAATATTTTCCAATAGATTCAAACCTTTTCATGTGGGAAATCTCCCGTAAATTTTAGACTAAAAAGCAAAACATCTTAAACAAATGAGTAATATTTGAAATTATATTTGTTTCCACTTATAAAGTCTATGAAAGATTAATACCAAAGAAATATACGTAGGATCAGGACCTATAAAACCTATGTGATATGACAAAGCTCTAAAAACTCAATCTATGCATTTCTAACATAATATCCTTTTCAAAAAATTTTCCTTTGCACTGCTGATAAGATTATTGTCGATATCAATCGATCAAATTCGTATTCCCTGAGCTAAGTAAGCCTATGGAAGTTAGTAAGGAAAAAAAAAATATATAATCCATGATTTGACAAAAATCATGACTGACTAATGGCTTTTTTTTGAAATTTTGAAATTTTGCAGCATTCTGTATATCTTGATATTTATTCATTTAGAAAACATCAAATTACGAAGACGAAAATGCTTCAAAATTACTAGTGAATCATTCTTACAAGTATTCTTTGCGTATCATGATAGAACCCTCTATTGGTTTCATAAGCATTTATAATTGATGTTACTAAGCTTGAAACGATCAATCCAACACTAAAGAAAAATAGATTATGTTAATTTCATTTATTTAAGTAAATTATTCAAAATGTAATAAATTATATGTTATACTATAATATATTATATATATAACCTGTCTAAAAATTGAAAGAACTGATGAGAGAAAGAGAGAATGAGAATGTTATATTTAACGTGGGGAAGCAACAAATTGCTGAGACAATACTTCCAGATGGGCCCACGTGGCGGGTCTTGGAGTACTTAGAACGCCTATTTGCATCTATGAGATTCGCTCAACCAAACAACGCGACCAATTTGAGTTAGCGTTGCATTTGCAATGAATTTTGCTCAGAAACTCAGAGATAACAAGGAAATAAATTTCCGCCAGAGGTGGGAGTCGAACTCGTAACCTTTCGCTCCGGAGTCACTGTACCACTGTGCCAGCTCTGCACAGTGCGAATAAACCATTCTTCTTTCAAAGAATTATTAAAAATTGTTAAAAACGTTCAGTTTCGCTAGAAAACATAAAAAAAAATTAATCAAGCTAATTCCACAAAAAAACTTGTTGGTGAAAATTAAAATTTTTACATTACGATATTTTCGAAAATTCGACCGACATCAAGTCACGTCAAACCTGACGAAAGTCCAATTTTTAAAAAAAATCAAGTATAAAATCTATGTAGTTCAAAAGAACACGTGACAAAGTAAGAAAACTGTATATAAAATTTTTCTTAATAAGGTATAAAAGTACGATACCATATTATGTATTTATTTTAAAAATGAGATATCGGTTTATAAGGAGTACTAATTGTACTAATCACTGTCATCTTCGCTTGTTGAAATGTCGGTGTCTCCAAGATAAATAAAGTTCAGCAACTCTTCTTCGTTATTTGACTTGTTGGGTAACCCGGCAGTATCTTCTGGTTTTTGCTTCCTTGTCTTCTTCGATTGGACTTTAAAACACGGCATATATATATATCGAATATATACATATATATATAATCGAATATCTGCTTCTTCGCGATTGCAATCGTATATATGTGTTATAGAATCAAGGTGAACGAAAAATATTGCTTTTTATAGATTTGTAATAATGGGAAGTCTGGAATTTTATTTCTCGTCTTTAACGAACTGAAGAAACAGTTTAATGAGTTCAATGTTAGCCTCAATGATGTTAAAGAAAGCGATCCATTTATTTCTATGAAGCATTTTTTGTTGTATACTGTTGCATTGTGTTCATGTGCTTTCTCTTGTTTGGCCTTTGATACTATTTTGGAGGTAATTAACGTTTGATATTTCGATTGATTTTGGATTTACGGTATGTGCGGAGTTATAGAATTCGTTATTGCTCTAAAGAAATCAAAGAACCTATCTTTCGGTTTGAAACTTCTGATGATTGCCATCGCATCAAAGATCCATCTCGAATCCATCTCGAATCATCTTTTCGTTCCGTCTACAAGCCTGTCTTTGATGAACTCTTTGGACTTTGTTTTACCTAACCCATCAGAACCAATCACATTTATTATGACGTCATCAACTTCTTTAACGGTAGATAACTCCCTCGCGTTTCCCAAAAACGGATTAACACCACACCATAGGAATGTGGTTTTTCAGCTGAAGAATTTGCGCATTTCTTGTGCATTCGTTTTGATCCGCATGTTGTTTCTTTGTGCACCGATTCAGTCGACAATTTATCCACTCTGCAAGCTTCTCCTCTAGTCTTGCATCTACATGAGTAGTTTTTATTCATGTGTTGATAGCATCAGTGCTAACGCTATACCCCAGCTTTTGCGGCTGGGATATTGACGTTTGATCTGACCGTTAAACATTTCTGCAATCAGCTTTCCGTGTATAGTTGAAAAAGTTGTGCCTGATAGACTAACTCCGATACAACAAAAACAAATTTTTACTGCCTCTCTCCTTCATGGTTTGTTATGATACATGAGTAAAAATCTGTAAAATTATCTAGCAAAATCCAGTCCGTCGGAGTACTGTTAGTGTTCGACGGTCGCAAACAGATATAACTTATTATATTGTTAAGAGTAAAACTTAAGTATATAGTTTTATAAATAATTTTCTGAATTTGTCACGTGTTCTTTTGCATTTTATAGATTTTCCTTGATTTTTTAAAATTTTACTTGACGTGATCTCGGTCAAACTTTAGAAAATATCGTGACGGAAAAACAGAGCTTTTTACCAACAAGTTTATTTAAAAATTTAAAAAGGCGGTATCGTATACAAAATTTAACTCTCTTTCCAATGGTGAAATTCATTCAATCATATCTTTTATAGTTTTTTTGTTAATTTACATTCACCAGATGAGAAAAGCAGTTGGACCAATATTAAGGCATTGCCTTGAAACTGATAAGGAAGATGAATTTCGTTGATCATCGTTGAACATTTATGATTTTATTTGATTGTTTTGTTGGTTACAAGTTTTCATTTGAGTTTCACGCTTGTTTCAAATTTCAAGTTTTATTTTTCCAATAATTCACCATTGTCAAAACCCAATATCTCATGAAGCATACAGGTTTTGTCTTGAAATTTTCAGGGAACACTCTTTTATTCAATTGTCTTTCAGCTAGAACTTCCTATTTAGCTTTGTATGTGTGATAATATCAGCCTACGAATGTAACTGGTGGACCACATCTGCATGCAAGAGGTCTTAATTTTTTAAAACGAAATTTTTTGTTGAGAGCACTAGATGCGCAACCTTCGCTACTGATGAGATAATTTTTACGCTTCAAACTTTTGTTTTTTTTTTTTCAAGAAGAAGCAAAACAATAGAGAAAAACCGTTAATTTGTTGGTCTCTATTAGTGTTTATTAATATATAATTATATTAATATACAACTATGTAAGCGTTACCAACGTTAAATAAATGAATGAATGAACGGTGAATAGCATTCCCAATGCGATTAATTTATTTATGGCAAACTTTTGATGAAATTGTCAATTTTTTTGATAACAGTTTAGAATACTTTTTAATGCTGAGCAGCAAAATCTCCAAAATCATGACAATGTTGAAAAAGTGGTTTAGAAATACCGAAATAAAACTATTTGCCAACAAAAGACAAAAATTATTTTTATCCGATTGATTAAAAACGATGGATCGCTCTCACCTATTTGATCGGTGAGACACACTTAAAATTCATATGTAGTTATTGACGCATTTATCGGCAAAATTGTTTTCGAAAACAGACTGTCAAATCCATATTGATGGAACGGATGGCAAAATATGCTCACCTAAAAAACCTGTATGCTAAGTGTACTTACTATCTTTTTTGCCAATTTTAGTGTCCATTGACGCTATTTCATGTAAAGTCCCAGTTCTTTTAGCTTCTCCATCAGATGATTTATATCCATTGTTGGTGTATGGTGTTGTAATCTGGTTCAATGTCAAAATATAGAAACTTCATATTCTATATGAGGTTTCTTCATACTGTTGCTTTGAATTTTAATAGCGTAGGGTCCATTCTCATTTAGTTTTACATCAATATTTTTAAATTCTTGTTGTATTTTGTTTTAATTCGCTTTGAACTTAAAAAAATTTTTTTATGGAATCTATTTTTTCATTTTTAGTTTGCCACAATTTTCCCAGATTAATCCAGTTAAAATAAATTTATTATTACAATAAAATTAGGTTAAAGTGAGACAACTAGATAGCTATAAATAAATTATAATGTACAAAACTATTTTTTAAACCTATTTTTTTTTTTCATTGTACCAAAATTACCATATGTTAACCTCATTTTTTTCAAGTAAGGTTTGCAAGTTTGTTCCCGCAATATATTTAAAAATTCTTTTTTTTTGTTTTTTTGCACCTTTTTCAGAAAAAATATTTGGAATCATTCATTTAATCAATTTTTAGACTTTCTATTGAAAATTATAGAAATACAAACAAAAGAATAATGTGCTACTAAACAATCTTCAATTTCAACATAAAAAAAACTCTCTGAAAAAAAAAAAAATATATACATGAAAGCAATGAAATTATAGGTATTGATTGAAAAATATGGAATAAAAAAAAATATTTACCATCGTTTTTTCTTCTCCCGCGAAAGTTTTGAAAGGCCTTTATCCGCGAAAGTTTATTCCTGCGAAATATCTTAAAACTGGGCAACCGCGAAAGTTTATTCCCGCAAAATATAAAAATTTCACGGTCGGGAAGATCCGCGAAACTTTCGTAATTGAATTATCAAGGATAGATATATATATATAATGCATAGTATGAAGAATTTTTTTTTTCACACTATTGTCTTCATTTAAACATGATTTTTTTCGCGTAAAAGAACTGAGAGATTTATTGAACGTTAACGTTTTAATAATTAAACCTACCTTAGCAAAAGATTATATTCTTTGATTATAGCGTAAATTTGGAATTTCATCACATTTGATTTTGAAAATGAATCATTGTTAGTATTATGCAAAGGATAAGAGCTGTCTATTCAATAATTCCTATCTTTTAAAAAATCACTGCTTAGCATATTTCTTCGCATATGGAAAAAATGTGGGTGAACCTTTATTTCTTAATTTCTAAAATTTCAGTTGATAACGGTACCAGTTTTCATTATTTTTTCCACTAGTAGCTTCAAATATCTGAACTATGCTCTCTGGTGGATCAGCGAACTCATCAGACCTTAAGTTATCAATAGCAACACAAAAACTTATTGATATGAATTAAGAACCCAGATTCTCGTGGGAACTCAACATTTTGTATAATTAACCAATTAGATATCTTAAATTTTTTTTCTCATCGTTTAAAACAATATTTTATTCACTTTTCCTGCATGAATGTGTAGAGAAAATTTTTCTTTTGTCCTTATTGCTTTTCTAACGGAAAGCCGAATTTGCATCATGTTGGCCTGCTAGATACCTATCCTTAGTTATTTAACATCTTTTAGTCACCAAACAACGGTGCTATCTCACAGCGGTTACCTAAATATTACGTAAATCCAGTTCTTAAAATCAAAAGCTTGTAACGTCAATGCTTCAAGCTTGTAATCATTTTTATCTTTCGATTTTTTTAGGTTTTTAGTTTAAAATCAAAAAGGTGCCAGATTTTCATAAAACTAAAGATCTGAACTTGAGTAGCAATTATATTTTTATCAGCAGAATAATTGAATCTATTGAAGCCCAGAAAACCATTTCAACACCACCCTTTTTATTAATTTCGGCCGCCACCAACATTGATAAATTCCTGTTCAGAACAAAAATTCACTTTTAAAATAGTTCCTTATAAAGAAAATTATTTTTTTATCATAAGACTAACACCGAGATGCAATTAAAACTAAAATTCTATGAGAATGTTTTTATTAATCGTTGCCCATTGATTAAATCCTGCAAAGGAAACAATTTAATTTTTTCAATATGATTGTCAAACACCAGTACACTTACACTTCCAAGACTGGAACAATTTCAAGAGAAATAGAAGTTTAATGAAGTATAATCTTTCTAAGAGCAAGGGTTTTAACAATTATCCTACTTAAGACTTTTTTTTGATCTAATATAAAGCGGTATATTGCTTATATATGAGTTCCGGAAAAATTGTAAATAAGCGTGAGGTGAGAGGTGGCGATCCAGATTTTTTTGCGTTGTGATATGCCGGTGACCGCAATAACTATGCAAAAGTCAGGAACGAATGTTTGACAAATGTATGGTAATATAGGAAGAGTGTGTATGGCACATTCAAAAGCAGCTGGACGCACCACCTGACGAATATAAATAAAAGCGGTGTGGTCAGGTGTTAGCTGGTGGCAAATCAGTTGGAGAATTTTAATTTAATTTTAAGGATTTATTTAGCTAAACCCCCGGAAATTGATTTTTTCAAAAATTTAAAAACAATTTTCTAGATTAACTCAAAAACTATCAAAGTACCAAATTTCATGCAAAAATCTTATAAAGAAAACTTTATTTTTAGAGTTTTGTGATTTAGGGTCCTTTTTAAATTTTTGGTGTACATGACCCACGGTTTAACCAATTTTTTGTAATGAACAACACCAAGAAAGCATTAAGGGTAATTGTGGAAAATCAGGAGCCACTGAACATTGTAAGATGTGCCATGGTATTTTCAACTGGTTAAATCCAAAGCACTTGCAATCGTTCAAGAATATGATAGCAGAAATATAAAAGAACCTTTAAAGATAACCTTTGCACATATACATTTCAAGAAATGGAGGGTCGATGTTAGTCAATCGTGATTTGGGGTCAAGAATAGCTAAGAATTGCTAGAAAACTCTTTTGCAAAAAAATGATTAAACGAAAGTAACGTCTATTTTTTGACAACTGTCCTTTTATTGGTTTCTTCTACCAATTTTAGGGAATTTTTGTAAAAATTTTACCATTACATTTTTGACAAAAAGTATCTCGAAATATCACAGAAATAAATCTATGTAAATATATATAAAATATAACGACTTTTGTATTTAAATTATAATAACTGTCGAAGATTGTATCCAAAATCCAAGGAAAATTTTCCTTTGGCAATGAGAGAAATCGTGTTACTTGATGTTTTTAAACTAAAATATATATACAGTTAACTCCCGGTAACTCGAACCTCCAAGGAACCAGAAAATGAATCGAATTAACGAATGTTTACGTTAAGCGAAGTTCTCGTAAAGTCTAGCCTCAGTAGAAATGAGACATTAGAGTTAAAGGGATTTTTGTAGAATCACTGCTTTATTCTAAGAATCCTTGGGCTTTAAGTGGACAAATCACCCCCTGGTCAATCGGCTTTAAGCTAGTTAATATTAGTATTTAATGGTAGAATGATTAATATTTTTGACACAGGATTATTAATGGTTGTGTGGGCTGGGGAATTATCAAATAATAAAATAACTTTTCGTCATTTCTTCGTTTATATTAGATCAAGTTCACGAACCGATTCTTTGAATATATCATCATCCAACTATTCTTCTGGCTGCGATACCGGCAGGGCAAGTGCTTTACACTTTTGAAACATTTAGGTGATTTCACCTAAACAATGACAAGAAATGGTAATTTTTCCCCAATTGCAGTAGCTTGCTATGTTTCCAAACAGAGCGTTTTTCATTGTTGAGAGAGAAGTGAGAATGTTATACTTAACGAGAGGCACCAAAAAATTGTCGAGACAATATTTCCAGAAGGGCCCACGTGGTTCTCTTGGAATACTTAGAACGCTGATTTAAAATACAAGGATACCAAAGTTCTCATGAAGCCTGATAGTTCAAGGCAAGTTTAGAGTATTTGTTAAAGTAAACAAAAAAATTGTTGGAAATTTAAAGAAAGATGATATGGGAAGATTTTCGAAAAAAAAATTTTGTTTTCTGCGGAGTAATCCATACTTAAATTCTTCCGTAAAAATCACTGGAAAGAAATGTAATCTTGGAGATGGAGAGGGCATGTGCTTGCCTCAGCCTATTTAAACAGGTAATTTGTATGCATATCATTTAAGGAACAGTAGAAAATTAGTTTTTTTAAACTTAATCTTCCTTTTTGTAAAAACCAAGCATATCGCTATTAAAAATGCAATGCAATAGAAAATCTCTAAATATTAAGTGTTTTTAAAACTAATATATTTTTGGTCTAGTGTTTGCTTTCCAATAAACGGATTTTTTTAAGTGAGATATTCACCAGAAATTAGTAAAAGTATAAATAGCAGTAAAACTTACATAACATGATCATATATGCTAGCATCCACGCAATTTTTTAATCCAAGTATTCTATGGATTCTTCTTTGAAGATGTTTGTATTTATCGTTATAGCTTAACATATATGTGCTGTTTGATTCTGTTGAATTGCTGAAGCTCTTTTCTTCAATTTCGTCATATTTTGAAAAAATGGAAGAATAGCTGCGATTTCTAGTGA
>JAUZNK010073084.1:0-13851 GCA_035046665.1 Euphysa ruthae | reverse complement strand
ATATTTAAGTAAAAAATGCTGGTACTATGACAGCATTGCTATCTTTCTTTTCGGTGCATTTAGATACCAGATTTCATTATGAAGGTTGATAATTAACTTTTATTCCTTTTTTGGTAACGCGTTTAGTTAAGGAATGTTATTTTTATTCGATAACACAGTAATCTTACCTTTCTTGGGAATACATTCAAATAACACTATTCATTGTGAAGGTCGATATTTACTGCATTTGGCTCATTAGAAGCTTCATAAGTTCCACCTGAAATTTTAGACCGTGAGGCAGTCCCTGACACGTATTCTTCTTGCGGAAAGCCGGTATGCTTTATCAAATTTTCGAAATCTGCTTCTTCTTTTATTGGAAGATTTTGAAATAAAATTGCGCTATATTTGTCTGCTCTAAGATTATCAACTATGTGATCAGAGAAATTATTTGCCAATTCCTTAAAATTTGAACACTTTAATGGGTTGGTCTGTACTTTTTGAAAGTACTTGTTGCTACGATAATACAGATATGAGGGCATGTTAGGCCCATCTGATCCCGCTAACCATTTCCTCCCTTTTATTTGTGTTTTCTTTTCACTCGTTTCTTTGCAAGCGTAGAAGGAACTTAATCGAACACTAGTAAATCTATAGGTCGTTTCTTTGCAAATGTAAAAAGAGGTTAAACTAGTACGGGTATATCTGGGAGCCCAACACATTAAATTCATATTTAGCTAAATAAAAATTTAAAAAAAAAAATTCATCGTCAATTTACAATAATTTATCTTTTTTTCTTTTTATTATACATGAAATTGAAGTTAAAATTATATCTGAAAACCAACAGGTTGATTATATCGATATAGGAAGCTGTAAACTTTTTACAAGCAAAGCTATTCACATTCTGCCATCTTATGTAATGTTACTTTGTGTACTTATAACATATCAAATAAATGATAAGAGCACGTACCGGAAGAAATATTCAACTGTTAACTAAGGGACAACTTTTAACAGTTACTTCAAATTATGAAAACATTGAATAATTTCAAACCTGCTCAAAGTTATAAAAACAACAAGTAACATTAAAAGTGAAAAACATGGCGAGAAAATTTTCAACATTGTTTTGACTTTGGTGAAGTAACAAAAAAAAAGGAAAAAAAAAGCACGTAGGCCACATTATAGCATCACAAAAAAAAGATAATAGAACGAATGAAAAATAGAGGAAAACAGACATTGATAAAAAAAAAATAGTTGCGCAAACGCACAGGTAGTGATTTTAAAATAGAGAAGTACATTTTTTTTTTGTATATAAATCATAAAGGTTAACAAAAAGGACCACTCTCTTTGGACCACTAGTTTATAGAAAGCAGGCAGAGTGGGAGTTCGACAAAATAATCATAACAGATAATCTAGCTAAAAAACAAGCATGCTGAAATGGCTTGCAGACCAAAATAATCATATAAGATTTCTTTACGAGAAAATGGAGAAGAAGAAATGAGGTCGTTTGCCTAGCGAGAAAAGAAAGTAAAGCGCATCAGATATTAAACGCTAGTAGCAGGTGTCATCACGACAGTATCAGCCTAAAGCAAAAAAATGAAGAAGACTAATTATTAAGTAAAAACAAAAGTGATGTCACATTGACCAAATGTTAAAAAAAAAAAAACGAAACTGATTTTAAAAACAAAACTATTTTTTTAGTCAAAAAGGATGATTAGATACAAAAAAAAAACTCAAGAATTCAAGTTTGATATTAGTGGGGAAATTTCAAGCTGATGAGTAGGAAAAATTAGAAAACTGTGAAGATTTGGATGACAATCATGAAAGTTTGTATAAGAAGAGTGAATGTTAATTTTAAGTTTCTTTTCAAAGAAAGTGAATAAGTATTTAAGTTTTTTGAAATATAAATTTCCAGATAAAATTCCATTATTTGTGAGATTAGAAAAATAATAACATTAAGTACTTGAGACCGACTTGTTATTCTTGGAGGAAGAGTGATAAAGCGAAAACTATTTTGAGAAGTCACTAAGGTAAAGAATTCAGAAGTTTCATTATTAGTACAGCATTGTAATAGAACAATGTTAAAGTCACCTGATAGTAATATAGATTTATTTTCAGACGATAATTTTAAAAGAAGAGAAGATAATCAATTATTGTTGAAATCATTTATATCCATACAGGGATGTTTATAAATGGATCCAACAATAATATTTGATTTTTTAGACAGACTATTTCAACAAATATAGATTCAAGAAAGTTTGATTTGTACATCAATAGATCATTTCTGTATTTATAGTTTCAATTATAAGATGTATACAAAAGAGACTCTCCACAGGAGGGATTCCGTAGGAGGGTGTTCAAGTTTAAAACCTTCAAGCTCAATTGAAAAAGTGGAACGGGAGTTTTTCCAGAGTCTAGTTTCGGTTATTCCAATAAAGCTAAAAAATTCTTTTGTTGAAAGGATATATTAAGTTGAAATGCTGAGAAAAACTACTGTTATCAAATTTAGAAGCAACAAAAATCATCCATATCATAATATCGCCATTTCAACTGGTTGATAGATACCATGTTTTCATCGTCAGAATCTAAAAGTGAGAGGTGAAACAACCATTGGATTTAGAAAAAAGAAAATTTGTCAAACTCACTCATTTACTCAACTAGTTATCATCTATATACTCATTTTATAATGCAATTTTAAACAAATGAATAGAAAATTTGTGACTAACACAACACTCTGGCCCTATTTCATAACATGTGTAACAACCTATTTGTAATGTTGTCAAAAAAGTGACAAACATGATGCTGTATGGTTCTTAGATGCTTGGCTCAAATTTCTAAAAAGATAATAAATGTTTCGAAATTTTATGCTCAGCTTAAAGTAAACGATTAGAAGAACGCCAAGCAATAATGTAACATGTACTTAATATTTTTTGTCACAATCAAATTGTAGTTTTTTCAAAATTGTTATAAAATTTTAAAATATTTGATTCAAATTTCATCACACAGGCTGTTTTTCTCTTTGCTGATTAGCCATCAAAAGTTTCTAAGGATTTCTTTCATCATATTTTGCAGCCATTCGGCTGTTAAGGGTGAAAAAGTCGGAACATGGTATGTTGTTAAGGATGGGAGAGTCAGGAAATGGTCTGTTGTTAAGTGTGGGGGAGTCAGAAGATCGTATGTTGTTAAGTGTGGGAGATTCAGAACATGGTATGTTGTTAAGTGTGGGAGATTCAGAACATGGTTTGTTGTTAAGTGTTGGAGTGTCAGAACATGGTAAGTTTTTGAGTGTGGGAGAGTCAGAACATGAAATGCAGATTAGTGTGGGAGAGTCAGAACATGGTATGTTGTTAAGCGTGGAAGAGTCTGAACATGGTATGTTGTTAAGTGTGGGAGAGTCAGAACATGTGATATTGTTAAGTGTGGAGAAGTCTGAACACGGTATGTTTTTAAGTTTGGGAGTTTCATGACATGGTATGTTGTTAAGTGTGGGATTGTCTGCCGAAGAAAAATTTTCTATGAAAAAAAGTTTTTTCTTCATTTAAACAATTTTTCAAACAAAATATTGCAAGTAAAATATTGCAAGGACAATACCGGAGATAACCTATATAAATTTCTGTGTGAAAAGGTTTGACAAAAACTTAGTTAAAGTTGTCTAAGCATTTTCTTATGAATCTCGTGTTACTTGAGCAGATACATAGCGGGCAAGATTATAAAGCTGCATTAATTCCTGTGAATTTGAAAACTTTCAAAACGCTCACAACTTTGCAGTCTATGAAATCCTATTAAACATAGTGATTAAGTTTATATCTTTGTAAATTTTTAAACTTTGATCATTCTTGAACACCTCCATGGTTTTATATTTTTAAATTTGATTTTAGTTTGTGCAAAAAGTTATAACAAAAAAACTGTTGAGTTTCTTGTTTTGCCATTTTATGCCAAGCTTTTATAAATGATTGATAAATGATTGTAAATGATATCAAACTAATTTGTTAGCTTTTGGAATTGAAATCCCATTGGGAATATCTGAGTTGAAGTCTAAAACTAGGAATTTTGATATTTTCTTTGAGATTTGAAATTTCTAAAAATTTGGTTAAAATCTGCTCTTGCTTATCTCAAAGTTTTTTAATTTTCTGTTTGTAGGTTTTCAATTTTCTAGAGTAATTTATTTAGAAATATCTATTCTCGACGTGTGTGGTTTGTTTTATATATTATTAAAATAAAATTACAATATTTTGGTACACATACTGATTGGTAACTTCTATCTCATGACCCTTTATTTAAACCGAATTTGCCACACCTATCGACAAGGTAAAAATATTTATCAAGGATGTTCACACTTTTTTTCTTATCGGCAAATTGAGGCAGGTTTATTGTTGACATTTCTTTTATGTTTTTGGTAATGAGATATAAGTTGTAATTTTCGATCTAAATTTTCTTTATTTAAGCCCTGAGCTTAACTTATTCGGTAAAGAATTAAAAACCACACTGGCCTGAATTAAAGTCTTTTAAGTAATGAAAAATTTTCACGATATTATTAAAAATTTTTCATAACTGAAGAAGCATTTGCTTTTAGTCATTTGAAAGAGTAGAAAAATGTCTTTAAAATATTTTCGATTATGAACATTTTTAATTTAGAATAAGATCTGAATAACCTTATCATCAAACCAGATAATTTAAAACTCCCATTTGTGCTACAGCAACAATCGATTACGAAAAAAAAAACTTTTTTTCGCTCTCCAGTGGATTTGAACCACGACGTTTTCCATTACAATAGAAAATTACATTACATCACATTACAAACCTTGAGAAATGCAGTATATATGTATTTGTATATGATGTTTGAAAAAAAAAACAGCTTTCAACATCCAAATTTGAGAAGAAAAAGTAAAGAAAGATCAGAACATATCTATATTAATAACATTTTAAACTCAATGTAAACACTACATATATAACACCCATAAACTAATATGATGAGAAGCGTTCTTTAGGAAGGAGTGTGACTTCCTTAGAAGGACTGAGCATCCGATACAGACACACTTTGTTCATTTACGGTTTGCTGGAGTGGTACAATTTACACAGTTCCTATCAGACTCCACATATCCAACTAATTGCTTTTGGTTATTTTGCCTTGTATCTAACTTATTTGATACTTGAGGTCTACCCACTCTATGTTCACATTAGTCCCTTATTCCATGAGAATATTCGACAAGTTCGTCAATTAACTGAAGCTTGAACCGTTTCGATGAAATTTAGCGTTCTTGTCTTTCCACATTGCAAATAGTGAACCAGAACTTTCATTTCTCCAGAGTTTATGTTCCACATGGGCAAGCATTTTTTCCTTTTTGTTTTGTTTTATATCTTCTGGAAAACTTTTTCGATTTGCTTGAACTGTCCCTGTGTATTAAAAAAAATTTAGCATTGAGATACCCAAGTGGAAATAGCAAATACTGAAACATTTTCTTTGACTTTCGGGAATCAAACTTACTTGGGGCATAATCAGTTTAAACACCAAATTATGGTTTGATATGGTACGTACGCAAACCCAGTAGTAGCGCGAGGCATAAAAGTTTTAATGTGATACTTTTTTGGCTTCATGGGATTATACATTTTGTGCTCCGTCTGACATATCCACTGTATTACCATTTCATCGATAGAAACATCATGATATTGCTAATACGACTTTTGAAAGTTTTTGGAAAAATTTGCTGATAAATGGGTCAGTTTTTGCTTTGGTCTGTGCCGTTGCTGAAGAAGCATGAGGCATAGTGTGTATTACAGATTCAAATCTTTTCCTTGTGAATAACTGGTGGAACCATTGTTTATATAACGTGGGATTCACTGACCAGTAAGTAGTCTTTGAGTGAAGGTTTCTTGTCCAATCCCATTGCAATAACGACAGTCAGAAATTAGAACAGCCCGTATTGATTGACTGGCATCCACTTGCGGTAGACAGAATTCTTTCGAGCTGGTTTGTTAACTAAAATTTTAGCAACAGAAAATTCGTTTATCATATCAACAAAGTTTATTTGAACTTTAAGAGTACATAGTTCAAGAAAGTAGTCGGTAAGAGTTTTCATCACCAAAATTACCCTGAGCTCCTGGAATTTCATTTAACTTTCTTGTCTAATCTATGATCCTCAGTATCATCATTCAATAAAAACCAATTCTCACAAGGATTTGAGGGAGGTGTCCTCTTATTTCTGGTAGCTTTGTCATTCGAATATATTATCACCGCATATTATATAAAATATAATATTTAACACCGCAAAAAGTTTTAGAAAATTTTGTGCTGTGATTTATGGGATAATTATAAACTTGCTTTATTTATGCCCAGTACAAAATATAGATACATATATATATATATATATATATTTTTTTTTTTTTTAGAAATGTTATTTTAAAGAAATGGAGCGAAACTTGAAAATTTGGGTCCAGTAACGTAAATGGAAATTAAAATGTGTAGTGTAAACTCAAACAAATACTTTATTGGTTATGGAAATAATCAGTTAAAAAATACTGTTATACTGTTATCAGGAGAAATTCTAGCCTCCAACCAACAATATCTTAGTTGCTTTCCACTCAATATAGTTTTCAAAATTTAACATTTCTGACTAAATTTAACACTTTGTAGAAATAAACCAACTAACTATTTTATATGTATATTGAAAAATTAAGAAGTTTTTAAAATTAAGAATTTTATGACAATGTTGTTCTCGAATCACTAGATAACTTATTTCAAACTATAAGGACTTCCTGTTTAATTTTGAGCTTTTCAGCTGTAGCTCATTTGGCAGTAACGCGAAAAATTTTCTATAGTAAGGAAGTTAACTTTTGCTGACTCCGCGGAAAATTTGTGCATGAATTCGTTCTTATTTTCGTGCCTAAAGTCTTATCTATTTTTTTTTTTTTTTTTTTTTTTCATATTTTCACCTGCCTTCCCATTTCTTTATTAATAATGCGCTTATAATATACTTTAAAATAGATATGCTGCCGTGCTTTGGTAAAAGTGACATTTTTTCGAAAATCGTTTTTTTTTTTTTTTTTTTTTTCTAATTTTATTTTTTTAAAAAATTATGTTTATAGCCGAAATTGACATGGTTTAAGGAAGCAAGTAACACCAAAAGACTATTTTACTTAGCTAAAATGGAAGCTAGTCACATAGCTGACGTTTCCACTGTAAAAGGGAGTAAGTAACAAACAAAAAACACACAACAGTACTTTGTTAAAAGGAATTAAGTTCCAATTATTATTGTGGTAAAAGAAAGTAAAGACTGTAATAGTTTCTTTTCGAAAGTTAATTTATAAATAATTTTGAAATACGAAAATAAATGCATGTCACTTTCATTCGATATGCTGTTAAAAATATGATAGAAAATTTCATTAAAAATAAAGATTTTAAAATCGTTCATTTACCTCATCCTTTGCAAAAGAATCATTTCTTCCAATTCACCATCTCTATATATAGTGGTAAATCACATCAGGCGTGTATCCTTCAATAGTACAGCGACAAAGTCTCTTTTTTCTGGTTTAATAACACAGGATTGCTATGCTGTATGATTTATTTTTAGATTAACTCCGTCAAAAGTTTTGGTATGACTTTTACCTGTAAATGATACCTCGAATGAATTCATTGATAACTCCCACCAGATTCCCAACCAAACTCATAATTGAGATTATGACTTGTTGATGTTTTGTTCATATTAACAAACTTTTTGTATACAGTTATGTTTGTTTTTATTTTTGAAGCTTTATTTATAAAACCTTTATTCAAACAGTCCTAATTATGAAATAAATACATTGAAATAGCGATGTTTCTCAGTTTTAATGTGTGCATATTTATTTGTTTTGACACGTGACCTCGGACAAATACATCAAATTTGAATCATTATGTATTAGACGTCGTAAATCAAAGTGTTCAAGTTAATTATGGATAATATAATGTAATACTTGTTTAAAATGTCTTTTATTTCAACATTAAATATTACCAAATGAGCTTAAAAGCACAAATTGTGAAAAAATTATTAGCATAGAAGACACCAACATTACAAACAAATGATACTAACTGTTTACACAGTAAACAACTTATTTAACCTTGGAAATGATAATTGGTATTATCGAAACATGGAATTAAAAATGTTGTTGTATTTTTTAAAACTTTAAATGTTACAATAAACTTACGGTTAATATTAAATGGTTTACATATTTTCTTATAATATCTTTTATTTATTTATATTATATATTTATTTATATAATTAAAAAGATATAAAACGCATGCCATGAGTTATCGAATTTTATTGAGCGACGTTTCAGGAGTCATGCTGCTCCTATCATCAGGCTATTTATTTATATATTTGGATTTTATTCTTAATTATCGACTCAAATTGTTTATATATATCATAATGAAAGCAACACTGGGAGGAATAACAGTACTTCAAGGTTTTATAGTTATGAGCTTACTTATGTTACGTATTTTTTGTTTTTCAGCAAAAACGTTTAATAAACGTTTAACAAATTTCCTGCGTTGAAGAAATTCTTGAAAGAAAGAGGCGTTACGCTCACGAAATGCAAAAAACCTGAGTTGATATCTTTATGTGAGCTATCAAATCGTAACTCTCTAGAAAAAGATCCAGATCGAAAAATTACCGCTATTAATGTCCAAATTGATGAAAAGTTTCAAAAACCAGAAGGAAAAATTAAACATCCTGATTTGTTATTCGGAAGTTCAGTCTTAAAAGGAAGGCCTAACATTGACAAGTTCGATGTGTATGACTACTTTATCGCTTACAAAGGTCATTTTACTCACAAGATGTTAAAATCATTCAAAAATTTAGACAGCTATCAAATTTATAAGGCAGGTTATGTTGAAGATATCAAACTGTGTAAGAATGTTGTGGCTATGTGGTGATAAAGTTTATGGTGAAACCTAAACAGAGGAAAGAAGACCCATCAATAAATGTCCTTATTACAAAAGCTGGATTATCATAGATTCTAAGAAATAGGTTCTAGTAGGTGTGCCCCAGTTATAGATACCTATGACCCGTGTCCTGGAAATTTGCCGAATAAAGATGATTTTTATTCAGGTCTCAAACGTATTTAACCTGACGCAAATATGCTTCTCAACGATATAGTAAACATGAGCTGCATCCACGGAAAATATTGATTTGTGAAATAATTGCATAACTGAGAAAGCTCAAGCCTTTTTGACAACCGGAACATACAACTGAAAACATTCTATCATTTATTTTGTTAAAAGAAAATGAAGTGAACGAAATAGAAAAGTTCACTAGGGGTTAAGATACGAATATTAATTGGATGAAATATAGAAGGGGCATGATAACAGCATCAAGTTTTAAACGTGTGTATACACTAAGGCAATCTACTGATCCTAGAAACTTAATAAATACATTATTAAGTGTACAAAATCAGCTTCATTCTCACGCACTGGAGTGGGGGAGAAAAAAAGAAAAAGTTGCGAGAAGTATGTTCCTTAAAATATACCAAACTGGACATAAAAAAGTCGATTTTGAGGAAAGAAGTCTTGTTATTGATGGTTCCGCTGCATATCTTGGTGCAAGCCCAGATGGACAAGTTTTATGTTCTGAATGCGGCAAATTTCTAATTGAAATAAAGTTAAAAAATTATTTCTTAAGCGAAAGGCTTAAAAAAAGAGGTTTTTTTGCGGATATCTCGAATTAACGTTTTTGCACTTAGTTCTTTTTACCAAAGCACGACAGTATGGTTTTACCATATTAGAAAAGTTGATAATTTATTAAAGGAAACCCTTAAATTTTTAGAACGCAAATAAGTCGATACATTTTAACGCGAGAATCTTAGAATATATAACCCGAGAGCTGATAATTTTTATAACTCGGAAAAATTTTTTAAACACCGTTAGTTTGAATAGTTATAATTCTATATTTATGAGTTTTAAATCCGAAAAGTGTTCTTGAAAAAAAATAACCATCTTTTGATAACCTGGAAATAAAAATAAAAATCAAATAACTATTTTAGGCAAAAGCCATCTTGGTGCATACTGAAATGAAGGAAACTCCGATTTTATAATCTTTATTTGCTTAGTCAGCCAAAAGATGCTAATAAAAAAGTCTGAGATAACGAGGTTTCATTTCGAGTAAGTGATTTGAAATTTAGCCTTAAGAAGAACATTCTAAAATTTCATAGTTTTTCAATAAAATGCTTTTATTACTTTATAAGCAGTTTATTATTTTCGCCCGATCAACCAAAAGCGGCTTATTCGTGTCGTAGGACCAAATATTAACCTTTTTTGTTGTTGTTTCTAATTCACTATGACATTGTATTCCAATACATATTTAAAAAATAAAAAATGTCCTGAATTATGTATTTTTTCTACTTTGTTAGAAGTTTACCATTCTTGGCCCGATTCCCTAAAATGGGGAAAGTTTTTATCTCAAAAATTTTTTAGCGACTTTATTTCATTGTCACATTTTTTTTTTTTTTTGATGGGGAAACACTCCCTTATATTTATTTTGAAAACTAAGACAAAAAATTAAAATTTAAGAAAACCATGTAAAAGTTCACAACAATTTATAAAAAAAAAAATATATATATTATATATACAAAATGGTAGCCTTTTGTGTCCTGAGTGTGAATATTGTACTTCTCATTCGGGGATCGATACATGGAACAAGAACTACCATCTCTGCTATATTTAAAATGCTTCAACTGTTATTACACTAATCAACTTCATACATCAAAAGTATAAGAGGTCATCATTTTAATAACAGATCCGTGTAAACCATGCGTTCAATGGGCATGGCTACCTACTGGCAGCACCAGTTGGTGCAAATACAATGCTGACAAAGCTAATAAAACAACAAACTTGGCCCTGGTCTTCCACTGAAAATTGCTTATTAAATTAAACCTGTATTTGAGGACTTTTGCACGGACGGTGAACTAAAAAAGGGGCTCCATGACGAAACTCAAAAAGGCCAATGAAAGCTTCAATGGGACAGTGTTCCAAAAGTAACAACTGTCTCGCTAAACCAACTTGAATTTGGTTTATTAATACGCAGTGGCAAACTTTAATATTGGTAAAAATACATCAATTAATTAATATACACAAAGCGTAATACTTTGAACTAGGATATGATGAGCAGAGCAACCAAAATAAGTCACAAACGATTTGTTTCATTCTCACTATAAATGCATCATGTAAAAAATTGGGACCTGGTACGAAAAGTAATCTAGAAATTATGGTCATTTTAGAGGTTTTTGGGGATTAGCGGGATAACTAAGATTTTTTGTATATATTTTTTGAGTACTATGTTATCTAACAAACAAATTATTGAGTATTACTGAGTTCAAAAATTAAAGGGGACTTTTTTTTTTCTTTTTTGGCAAAAATTTAAAAGTAAAATTTAGGTCATCTTCATAGAATGCTACCATCATTACCTAGAGCAAAACCTAGAACACGTGTGGTATTTCGTGTTTTTGCCAGGATGAATTCAAGAAAACAACTATCAGTTTAAGCATCTCATTAAAAATTGATCTAGATTTAAACATTGACATAATTTGAAAAAATTAAAATATTTAACAGCTGAATTTAAAATATTTATTAAAACCACGAACTTACGTTCAAACATTTGCTAACGAATAAGAAAAATGCCATATGAAATGTAATTAATAGCTAAGTGAAGAATTTTCATCTTGTTATTTTCAATTTTCACTATTGTTTTTTTCTAAGCAACAAATTTCACATTAATATAAAACATAAATACAAAATTACATACATATTATTATGATTCCTATAAAACTTTAAATAAATAAACGCTGCAAATCAAACTGTTTTTTTATTTTGTTTTAGCAAATCCAACTCGATTATTCTCCAAATCGAAAACAGTATAGTAAGGTCCAATAAAAACATCACCAAGAATCCATAATGGGCCACGTGGAGCAGGGACATCAAGTCCAATGAAACCGCTGATACATTCCGATTGACCCATAGAAGACACCTAGAACAAATCAGAAAATTAAACCATAGAGCATCGATAGCTATGAAACTATTTACATTCAGTTTTACACCTAAAACGCACTGCTACAACCTTAGTAAGCACGAAAATGAGATTTTTTATTTGGACTGACATCCAAAATTTTTTCAAGGATTTGGAAAAACTTTTGTCAAAAAGGTATATTTTAAAAGTGGAAAAAATTCGTAGATTAAACTGAAACCATTTAGGAGCCTGATGCTGGGTAACAAGAAGTTACCCAGCATGGTCCCATAATTTCTTGGAAAATGTAAGAAAAGAGGATAAAAGGAGAAAATTGTTAGCTTCTGTCCACATTCTCTGTTAGCTCAAATACCTACCTACAGCTATCCACTATACGATTTTTATAAAAAAAAATAAATATAATTAACGGGTCAACACTAAAATTATGTTGTGTGAGGATATTTAGAGCTCTAATTAAAGAAGGGTTTGATTTAATTCACAAAAGCAATAACTTTTTTCATGAATTTCTTTCCATCGGGATATTGGTACTAAAAACACACGAGTAGTTAAAAAAATTTGGGAACTCCAGTTTTCTTTAGTCTCCTTTCTAATGATGGATTTATAACGAACACACCTGCATGATGTAGTCATGTCCTTTAAGTACGAATTTCTTTCCTGAAATGACAAATGTAAGATCAGGTAGAGATTCAACCTTGGCACAGTCGATTGTGTATTCTCCACCGACAATAGGAATTGCACCAATCATATCGTTCAGTTTCTTAACTTCTTCTGTTGGGCCAGCTATAAGAGATGTGCCAGTATCAGCGATTGCGTTGCAGCCGTTGATACAGAAACTGGGTTCTCCATTTATAACAACACTAAACGATACAAAAAATACAATTATTGTTGCTGGTTTGAGTAAGTATTTTCAAAAGCAATGTGTATAAACGAGAATGTCCAATAAGCGAGTTGGTTCACTTTTTTATGAACAATCTCTCAAAATGTTTTCATCCAAAAAATCTATGGAAATTCACCAGAATGTCTGAAAAAACCTAAGAATAAATAATAAGTGTAAAGAAGTAGAGCTCACTGCTTAGCTTATATATTTCCATCAGGATTTATCAGAAAACGCAAATTGCTTAATTTAGATATTTATAATCACTTACAGCAAAAAAAAAAAAAAAAAATGACGATATTTCTATATTTACCTCGGAGAAAATGAGAAAAATGGATTACTTTTAACAACTAATAAGGACCTGCAGTTAGGGATTAAAAACTTTTGGAGAGTGCCCAAAGAGATAGAAGTATTTTTTTTATCAAAAAAAAACTTTGAAAATGATTCTGAACATGTGTGCTCATATCGTCACTATCAATAAACCACTATTTAAATAATCAACAACCAATAATTTAGATTTTACTAAACAGATCTGAAACATCTGCACAAAAACCTTTCCCATCTTTTGAGCAAAATAACTCCATTCCCCCTTCTTTGTGCATCCACTAAAGATATAACAAATACTTACGAATCCATTTTGAACTCCCAGTAACCTTTTGCTGTAACAGGAGTGTATGTTATATCACCAACATATTTAGATTTGTCAACACCTCCTAATAACAATTCGCCACCTGTACTGTCATTCACATTTCTATGAAAAAAATTAAACTGGTACAATAGCAACTATTCATGCTTATCTTAGAAAGATAATGACGATATGGATGATATTAATATAAAAGAAATGAAATGAAAGAAATGGTAAACAAGATAACCCAGGGCAATAATGTATTGTTACATTTAAAATCATTAAAGTGATTGCAAAGGCGCAAACATGCCATAGATATATATATATATATATGACTCTATTGTGGTTAGACGTAAAATATTGAATTTAATAAAAGATTTGAACAATACGGCATT
>JAUZNK010073073.1:0-13851 GCA_035046665.1 Euphysa ruthae | reverse complement strand
ATCATGGCAACGTCGTTGATATTCGTCTTTGAATGGAGTTGCGACAATAATTTCGACTGACAATGGGAAGGTTATTGATATCGAGCCTATGAGTAGATATTGTAAAGGCTGTATATTAAATGCTAATCTTGAAAAGACAGATCCTGTTGAAAAAACGCAAAACATTTAAGATTCAAAAGCTTTCTGATGGAAGAGGCATTTCAGAAAGAGGTCGATTTGCAGATAAGGCTATCAACAGCCTTCAAAACTATGTTTGCATTGCCATTCGGTAAGACCCAGAACGCAAATGAGAGTTTCAATCAACTCGTTTGGAAACGATGTCCTAAGGATATCTTCACACCAAGACCCACAGTTGAAATGGCAGTTAATTCATCAGTTATATGTACAATGATGGTTTTGTTGCATTAGCATCTGTTCTACAGCACATCAGTCTTCAGCCTGGGGCTTTCTTTGTCAATGGTGCGCTTAAGAAAGACATTACCCGGCTCAATAGCATGACCAAAAAAGTCAACTGAAATAACCAAAAAAACATTAGGATCTGTCAGAAAAGGGTTTATGGACAAGCTGTAGAAGGTGGTTAGGCATATGTTACTGGAACTTTTTAGCATCTTTAAAACCGTTTTTTTTTTTTTTATTTTTTTTTTTCATTTTAAACGGCTGTTTTCTCAGAATTGAATTTTTGTCATATATCGCCCTAAGAGAATATAAATAACTTTTGATTGGATAATGCTATTGTGCTGAAATTTTTAGGACAGTTTCAACATATTTGTAGAAAGTGCTTATACGATAGAAATATATTAATCATTCTTTAAAGTTTCTTAAATGGGTTTTTTCTCTCACTTTTACCTTGTGGGAATATTTGAAATTTTAAAAACAATTTTTGTAGGGTTCTTTGAAATTCTTTGGCGTACATACCTGCAAAGTTCTAAGGCAATATACATAAGTTTGCTTGAGATATCTAAAGCATATCCATGAGGAAGCTCATAGAAGTATAGTATTTTCACGCACTTAACATTTCAAACTGGAAACCATTCACGGAACTGGTTATTTATTTCCCTGATACTGATTTTTCTTTTACACTATTCAGAAAATCTATTCTCATATTCTGTTTCATTTCTACATTAAAGCATGATTTACATTTTGAAAGAAGCGTACAAACGGATATGGTAAATTTCTTGTTGGAAAACATTACTATCTGCAAACAATGAGGTAATTACGGCAATGCAAAATCTGGGACAAGACCTTATAGAACAAGTTTTTAATAATCTAGAGTTATTTTATCATTCAAATGTATAGTAAAAATCGAGATTCTGCAGTCACTAAGCTTAAGTTCCAACGATGGTATCTTTCCAACAAGGAAAGCATTTAGATAAATGTCTTTGCATGCCCATTACACTGCTTTTATCTGGAAATCTTGGCATATATCGTGGCAAAATTTACCAAATCTTGTAGAATACGGTTTGGAGTTTCAAGGGTGATGGCCAAAGTTATGATCCTATAACGACAACAAGAAAGTGCGTGAAAAATAAGAAAAGTTTACACTGCTTCAAAAAGAAAATAAAGAAGAATATTGACTACATAATGAGCTGTTAGAGCAGAAGTGAGTTCTAGCATTGATCCCTTATGTATCCTAACAATACCTTTATGTACAATTATGGTGTGTCATGTTTGCTATTCCTGTTATTCCCAAGATAATTCTTGAACGATTTAAGAACATTTTTTGTTATCAAACGTGAATATATTTAATATGGAGTCATTCTTCATACAAAAAAGTAACTTATATAAAACGGACGTAGGCTGTTTGAAATGTTATTTAATTGGAACTTTTGCTATTTCGAACAAAATTTTTAGTCTACATTAAGTTAATTCAAAAATGGATAGTTTCATGCGAATTTAGAATAGCAGTTAAGAATCATTATTAGGAAAAAAAAAAATGAAAATTTACAATATTTTATATCTGATAAATTTTTTTTATCTTTAGTGCAATGAATACTGCTACCAGTTATCAAAAAGCGAGAATTTCAGCACCTGAGAGAAAGAGAAAACAACGAGCCAAAGCACTGGCAAATATGTCTGAAGAACAAAAAAAAATTTACAGACAAAAAGTAAGAGGCGATCAGGTCTTAGAGTAAACCAAATTTAAAAGATGAGCAAGGAGGAAATTAATGAATTTCGTAGAAAAGAAGTAGCCCGAGTAACATCCTATATGAAATCAAAAGCAGAATCTACCACACCAATCTTACCTTCAACCTCTTCACAGAATTCATATCAATCAAGGCAGAGTTTTGGAAAATCAGTCAAAAGATGTAGGATTGAGCTACCATTTTCACTAATAAAAAAATCTCTTGTTTCCGGATTAGCAAAAAATGTTGGTCTTTCATTACAGGATGAGAACGACAAACGAATCTTTGGCAATTTAAGCCTTAGTGACGAACACAAAGCCAGTATAGAGGATTTTTTCTTAAGATCTGATCTTACACAAAGCCTGGAGCGAAAAATGAAATTGTTGTCTAGGATAAATTCGAAAAGAAAAGACTTCGTAAATACTATTTTACTATGTATCTTCAAGCAGCTTTCGCAGTCTTTAAAGAAATGATACTTGATGAGAAATGCAGTTTTTCTTCTTTTGCAAGCTGAAATCAAAGAATGTGTTGCTTCTCCAAGATACTCCTCGAGATAAATGCATATGCCAAAAACATGAAAAACGATGGAGAAAATTTTATACCTCGAAAGCCACTTAACTAACTTACAAGCAACAGCAAACTATTATGGTTCCTTTTAACACTAAAAACATTCAAGATGGTGAACAAGATGAAGACCAAGAACAACAGAAAAAGCTATATTCCAAGATGCAAATAGTTACTGTACAGCTCCAAGTTGGTACAGTTTATGAAGAATTTAAGCAGCCTTTTAAAGATGTTCTCAACAATGCTAATGTCAAAAGTATCCAAGCATGAGCTTTTCAAAACGATCTAAAAGAAGCAAAAACAAGAGTATTGCAAATTGAATATGCCATGGCATACCAATGTAAATATCAAAATGAAGTCTAAAGTGCATTGTGGTCTAGATCAAGTGTGAGATTATTTATGTGTGCTCTCTACCTTAATTCGATCACAGAGAAATTGTTGATTTGTACAGATTACAGAGGGAAAGACAAATATTCAACAGGTACTTTCTTAGAACACTTATATGCCAATAAAATACCGCGGGATAAAAACGTGACGAAGGAAGGGATATGGTCTGATGGACCAAGTTCTGAATTCAAAAACAAGTTCATGAGGCAGCTAATGCAAAAACCTTTCAAAGAAATATAACAAACCATTTTTATGGAATTTTTCTGCAAAATCACACGGCAAAGGAGTGTTTGATGGAGCTGTTGAAAAATTAAGTCTACTGTTCGGCAAAAAGTTTCTCATAAGAGAAAAAACCCTCTTGTTATCTAAGATAGCCAAAGTTTCGTAGATGCAGCTTCTTTTTAAAGGTACTAAAATTGTTCATATTGATGAGTCTGCTATAAGCAATTACAAGAACAGTAAACCTTTTGATAATATTGTTGAGGAAAAAGGCATTTCAAAGATGCATGTCATCGAGACCTGAAAAGAAAATACAAGTTTGTGGAAGAATATTAAGTCTCCACTGAACACCACATCACCATAAACAAAGGATTTTCTACAGGTGTTGACACCACTTAATTAACCAGTATTGTGAATAAGGAGGTCTCTGACATTAACAACACAGGAATCAATCTAATAGAAATTAATTATCAAAACGTGGAGAAAGGAATTTGGGTTGTTTCTAAGTATGAAGAAGAGAAATGGATAAGAAAGATGATGGAAAAGCGAGATAATCAAACATGCGTGCGATGCCTTAAAAAACCACTGGGTGATAATTGTCCTCAAGAACTCGAAAGAGAAACACAGTTTTTATTAGTCATGTGTCCTGTACTGATATTTTACCAACTCTTCCTCAATATGATGCTTACGATAAAAAGGTCGAAAATGGTTATCGAAGTACTAATAATTGAAGTCAGTTTTATTATAAACTGAAGTTGTAAACTTTGTATTTGGATTATACTGTTCCAAACATATTTGTAAACATAATGGTTGGATATTCAAATTCCCCTTTAAATGTCTTCTATTTCCTCGTCTACCAAACAATTCCCTCAAAATGTCCAAAATTTTCATCTGCCAAAAAGGTTTCACCGAAATAAGTTGCCATAGCTTTGTTTAGTAGTTTGCTTTTACTGCGTTTTAGGATTTACCAGTTTGATAATGATCAAAATTACAATCTCTATTTGCCTTGAAATACATTTGAAGATCAATAGATTGCACCCTGTACGTCAAGTCACAAAAAACTAGGTCACTTAATTATCACCCCATCGTGCTTCTGGAAATTATTTTTTAAGAATAGTTTTTTTGTTCTGGTAAGTTATATACTGTCATACTGTTCATAGTAAAATATTTTTAAACAGAGCTTTGTCCATTTCAGACAAAATTAAAATGTATCCATAGTTGAAAAAAGACTGTTTGTCCAAATTACGTCGTCACACAAATCTGGTCTGTAAAGTAAGCAATTGAAGGGCACAAAAAAAAAAATTTTTAAATAAATTTTTTTCTATTACCTGTCTTAACATTCCCAAAATTAGAAATAAGGTATCTGGCCATCCCTTCAAAGTTTAATGTTTGTCAAAGTCTCCAAGTTATAAAGAATTAGCTTAAACGCACTTAACTTTGCTTATTCTAAAATAGATATATAAATCATATTAAACAAAAAAAAAAAAAAAAAAAAAACAATAGATACTAATTCAAAATTCTCAAATTTATAAAGCTTTTTTGCTTTCAATACAATAAATTTATAAAAAATAAATAAAAATAAATTACATAACTCGACATTTTTTAATTGTTACAGTTTTGTGACTTCCGTGACTGAGCTCAAACCGGCCATCACGACTAAACGTAACAATTATTCATTTTGACATTTTTACTTTAAAAGACTATAGAAAAAAATACTTATCATAATCGCAAAAACAATAGCTAGTTTTTTTTTTGTGCCATAAAAATTTACAGCCTTATGATATTTCTCGAATTTCTGCACTACACCATAAACATGAAAGTCAAATTCCAAAAATACCGGCAGACGATATAAAATGCAATTGTTATTTAAAGAGAAATTTTATGATCCGCACTGCGGTCCACACACGCCCAGAAAGGGCAAAAAAAAAAGAAATTAAATATTAACATTATTAATTTTAACAAATATTAAACTAATTTAATTATAGAAAATACTATGGTTCAGAAACTCTACAATATATTCAACTTTTGAAAAAACATGAGTTTAAATTAATTTGAAACATAGATGCAGGTCTAGAATGGCTTTAGCAATACATGTAAGAGCTGACGCAATATTACGTAGAAATAAGCAGTTATCATTGCTATTGTGAATTCTCATATCGTGTCTACTAAGGTCTGCCTGGGTTTTCATGCTCTTCTAGTACATGACTCTTAAGTAAATCTATTTTTCCAAAGGAATAGTTACATGTTTCACATTTGAACAACGAATTTGTTTTAACATGTTTATTTTTGTTGTGTCGATTGAGGTTATATTTGTAAGTAAATGAGATCTCACATTGATTACAGTGAAATTTTTTTAATTTCAAATGTGCTAGCATATGTTTGTCAAAGATTCGTTTGAGTGGAAAGCTCGCTTTACACTGTTTACATTTATAGAGTTTTTTTGTAACACTTTTCTTATTACTATGAGCATATCGAAAAGATTTTACCGCCTTATGTGCTGCATCCAAATGTCTCCTCAAGGAATCTTTTTTTTTAAAAAAGATTTTACATTGCTTACACTCGAAAATTTTTTTCTTTCGATCATGAACTTCAATACAATGTCTATTTAGTTTATAATTTGTTTTAAAAGAAACATCACATTGATTGCACTGAAACGTTTTCATTTGACCAAGAACCACTTTATGATTTTTAGACACATCTTTACTCATACAGACATGGGTTTTACTAGTGCCGCAAGTGATTAAACCATTAGTCAAAATATTTGATGTTTTACGTTTTTTATTTTCACAACTTTTCAAATCAATATCCGGACATTTTTCAGGGAACGTGTCTTCAATGACTGTATTACACGATAATATATGTTTTCTTAGACATTTGTTATATTTAAACGTCCTGTTACATTTTTGGCATTGATATGAGAATATTTCGTTGCATCCGTCGCATTTGTAGCATGTTGCAAGGTATTCTAAAATTATTAAGTATCTTAGTGAATAGAGAACTCTCAGGAAATAATACATCAAAAACTTTCCAAAAACCACCAATGTGCTAAGTAAAAAGTTTTCTAGCATAATTTTCAAAGTTTTTTCTTATTTGCTCAAGCAAGATAGTGAAATAATAATTCTAAAGTTTCATGAATATTTTTGCAGAGTTCAAGCAAATAAAAACCTAAAAGTAAATTTTTTTCCCTTTCTTATACTTGTTAATAAAATTTATAAAAAGGTTGTCACAAATAAATTTACAGAAAACTACACCGAAGACATTGTTTAAACACTGCTATTTACCCTATAAAGAAAAGAAGTTTCATTGCAAAAATAAAATAAATAAAAAACAAGCAATAAGTGACTAATGGATCAAATGCATGATGTAAAATATTTCATTCCAGTTTAATGTCCATGGCTTATCGGGGAGTATTTTGATGACTGTGTTTATTGTCTGCAAAAAAGGTGTAAGTTGTAAGTGACTAAACGAATGCACTTTGATTTGACATCAAATGAAACAAATTCATAGTGATATTTCGCAGAATTATTAATATAAATATAATATATAAATAATATATAATACAGGACATGTTAAACTATTGTTTGAATGAACTTGCCAGTCAGTTTTAACAGGTAAGCCGTGTGTGTCAAAAAATGCCCTCTTGCAAAATGGGATATTTCAAAAAAAAATCTAACAACCAGGTAAGCAGAAAATTTCGAAAATGCTATTTTTTGTCTAAAAATTACCATGTTTGGGTCGAGATGGATGTAGGCTAATAGTATAACCGTACCCTAAACCTATTGACATAAACATAAAAAGGATATATAAAGTATATGTAAAATAAGTTGCGGGGTGTTCTAGAACCTAGCCGAAAACCTCTCTATAGCCCTTTAAATCTATACAAAACTAAGTAAAAAAATTATCCTAATCCAGCTAAATAACAAAAAAAATTTTCGACATGTAGCCATATGAATCCAAATAAGGGTTGAGCAGCTATTGGATCCCCTGTTATTTGTTAAAAAATGACAATGAATTTAGAAACAAAAAAATTACCAAGAAAAAAAAAAAAAATAAACCATAAATATTTAAGATAAGAACAGTAAATTAAATCATTAAAAAAAAAAAAAGTAGTTATGTTTTATGAAAAGTTGCGTTTTATAAAAAGTAGTTATGTGGTTTATGACTGTAAACATCCAAAATAAAAATTTAATGTATTTGTTTACATTTTTAAAAAAAACATTAACATTTCTTTTTAATCACTTTCTCATAACATAACTCATTTTCAGATACTGTAAATATTTATCTAACATTTATTACTGCAAAAAAAAAATTTTCCTGAAAAATCCAGCTGTCATTGTTCCCCTCTTATCATACAAAATTTCAGAAAAAAATAAACTTTCCAAAAAACTTTACACTGAAACAAGAATTTTCCAGAAACATCCAGCTCTGTCATTGTTGATGATATATGGCCCCCTATTATCATGCAGGATTTCAGAAAAATTATAGTTCCAAAGAAAATTAAAAAAAGGCCATTTTTTGGCCACATTCGGGCCTAATACCCTGAAACGAGAATTTTTCCCAAAAATCTGGCTCTGACACTACTCATCATTTATGGACCCCTATCATCATGCAAAATTTTTAATGAACGGTTACTGAGAAAAATGTGTTAATGAGGAACGGACGGACTGACTGACGGACAGAAGGACAGAGGTGAATTTATAGAACTCCATCTGGCAGGCTGGGGGTCCAAAAAGTTCTCCAACTAATATTTGAGCCCAGTATCATAAGAGGTTTTAACATGTGGCTATCTATACCCACGATGATCCTTAATTTCGATGATCCTTACTTTTGATGATTTTGAAGAAATTTCTCAAATGACCATAGTTAGCCCAAATGGCCATATTTAGCTCAAACGCCAAAAAAGGAATTTTTATGAGGCGTCAATGTTGGCTAAAATATTTCGAAAAACATCTTTTTTTAATAAATTTGTTACTGCAAAGTTTTTGTGATCCAATCGTGAAAAACACCAACTCAAATGAAACTTCTTGGAATCATATCCAAGGATTAAGTCTAACTGAAATTTAAAAACAGCATGTAGCAGAATTATTAAAACCTGCTTTTTAACTTGAAAAAATAAGGAAAGTATTATGATAAAACTACGAACTTTCATATTCCAAACAAACACCATTCTGAGGTGATAAAGGGGTGAGAAAAAAAAGATTGTACTTATGTTGACTAAATATGCATACCGTTTTCGAAAAACTGCTTTAATTCTGAGAGGACGAATCTTTATAAACGTGAAGTTAATAAAACGTAAAACTACATGAAACTATTTGAAACCACAGGAAACCAGTTCAAAAAATGTAAAACGACAAATAAAATATAAAAAGCAGAAAATACATACTATTCTTGAGAGGCAAGGGTAACTAGTGTGATATTATTTCGGAAATCATTATTCTTAGTTGATTGACAGATACTTTATTATATCAAAAACTGCAAGAAAAGGTAAGAGTAAAGCAGATTATACACAAACTGAAAAAGATTGGTTGATGTTAGATTTAAAGGATTAGAAATAAAAATTCTAAGGAAAACAATCAGGTTTCACATGTGAACAATACGTAAGAAGAAGCTTGATGAATAAAACTTTTGGTAGATCTGCACCATTAAAAGATGAGCAACAGATGAAAAGATCCTTGAGAAAGTCTTTCGTGAAGTCGTTACTTTTTTCAAGCTTCATTGTCGTTGCTCTATAAGTATTTCCATGGAAACTGATTTCAAATCATAACATATTCCATGGAAATACTTATAGAACAACGACAATGAAGCCACATTTCTACAATTGGAAAGTGATTAATGACTCAAACCAAGATCAGGACCAACAAGGTTGAGTATACGTTTCTGAAATCAGTCGAGAAGATTATGACATAAAGCACAGGCTCTGGCCCAAAGATGGCAGCATTACTTAATACATGGTTGAATGGCAGAAAAAAGTGTCACACCAAAATAAAGATCTAACCTTCAAAGCAGCATATTTTGCAACGGATTCAGTGCAAGAATTCCAATCTGCATAGATTCAGTGAGTAGCAAAGTAACAGCTTGAAGAGTTTGATTTCATTACCTGACAAAAAAAAAACTAATGATATCCAAAACAGCACCAAAGATACCATATTATTTTATCATGCCACAACATGCCACACTCTGACCAATGCCTTAGAGATTTTGATTGCAATCAAAATCACTGCAAACAGCAACATATTGATACACAAGTTCTTAGATGACAGTTAGAGCATCAGAACAAAAACCATATTGATGACCATAAAACAGATTGAGTGACTTTAAGTGATGAGTAACACAGTAATCAATGACTTGAAAACCTTACTTATTGATAAGGATGGTAATTTTGAGGGCCAGACGGCTCTCCAAAATTTTTAAATACTAAAACAAAAGATGCCGACTTCGAGCAAGAAGGAAAAAAGCTACACACTTCTTAAACAACCTGCAGAGAATCGGGAAGAATTCTAGAAACCACTTTTGCAGTACAGCTACAAAATTTCATCAGGCCAGTAGCTTTAGAAGGGTCAAGAATAGTGATAACATTAGAAGCTGGTGATGCTGATATGAATCAAGTGTCAGTTGTAGGTGGCAAGTCAGGCAATAAGTGTCAAGAATCATCCAGAGTAGAGTTATTGCTGAACAGTTTAGTAAAAAGTTTTGCCTTATTTCTAGCAGAGGTAACGAACTTGGGTCCATTGAAGAGTTAAGGGATTAAATATTTACCCTTATTTGAAAAATTACAATAGATGCATCAGAATTTTCAAGATTGGATAGAATGAATGTCCAGTCCTTCATGGAACTGGTTTTGGTATAAGTGATTAGCCTCCCAAGTGACTCTTTTACAGTTATCACAGGCTGCGGTAAAACGTTGCTTATTCTAAACACAACTAGTGCTCTGAAGAAGAAAAAAATAAGCATCGATGCCAATATGAAGCCAAAAAGCAATTTCTTTAGCATATTTTCAGTTATCAAGGTTGAAGATGTGTTCAAGTGGAATATAATGGATTAGATCACGAAAAAGGAAAACAATTTTCCTATGGATAGATGGCTAAAAGCTAATGCTGCAGTTGATATTATCCAAATGGTGAAGTATGAACGCCTTGTCAATATTTTCAGAAATGGAGTTGATTAAACCAGGACTGTGTGGAAGAAGAACGGTATAAGAAAAGATGTAGAAGAGATAGATGTAGAAAATTTTAGTAGGAATATGTTGAAAGGTCAATGTGCAAGAAATGATATTTAATATCAATAAAATGAATTTGAATTTTGAATGTTAGCCACCCCTTGTTTTTTATCACAATATGTATTATATTTTTTATCACAATATATACGAATGTAAAACATTTTAGCAAATAAAAAAATTGATTGTAATGCAGACAATTACGTCCTTTTAAAATTTTTTTTCTGTGATACTTTCTGAAATGTGTGACGAAAAATATCACTGTTCTGAAGAGCTCTGCTATATGTACTACATTATCTAATTATTAGCACAGTTCTCAAGATAACTATAACCAGTCAGTAAGGAATGGGCCTTTTTATACTCATAGTAACCTGGCAATGCACAAAATAAATTTATTTCTGGTCAAAGTGGATGAGATAAAACGGTGAACTCCTGTTGGGTACACAGTATACTGGTACAACATTGGAGAGCACACTTAAAATATAACATGTTAATTTTTTTTTCAGTTGAATTCTTATTTAGTGTATAAAGTTTCTTCAAGTTTTTTCGAAATAGAAGTCAACACTTGATTGGGATCTGATTCCGAAATTAGATATTTTTTAATACGTCTTAAGACTTCAAGAAAAGCTCTCTTTGTTCAGAGAATACTGTAACAGAAGTAAAGTATAAACTTTTTTTGAATTTTGCTTGCTTTGTTCTAATAATTTGTTTTGTTTGCTTTATTATTACCACTATTAAATACTATCTTCCCAATGTATATAAAATTGTAACTAAATTATTCCAGAACACTATATACCCAGTCTAATTTCTATTTCTACTGTACTAAGAAAATATCTAACAACTCTTTCACATTTATAATCAATACAAGTGTTTCTTTTTAGTAGCAAATACAAGTAAGTAGGAAGCAATTAACAAGTAGAAATTCTCTAGAAATTTTTCTGTCATGGGTACTAAAATAACATTCTGTGTAATAGTGCATCAGCAGAAAACAGAAATTTACAGGTATTTCGGAGTAAAATTAGATTCTACCCTGTCACTCAAACCACACTTTAACAAGACTTACCGTAAAGCTTCTTGTCGACTACGACTTCTTTATGAACTTTGTAATTCGATCACATTGTATACCTCCAAGTTGATCTACCAATCATACATCACACCAGATTTGACACGCTGTGCTACCACTAATCTAAACCTCACTCAAACACAACAAGTACAACTAAAATTTTTAACCGGAAGATCAGGTGCTATCACCAAAGGTCGATTGCATAACATTTTCATTGAAATCCCTGAGACCTATGATCTCATGAAACTACATGTACGTACCTTGGTCAGCAAGTTGCTATGTGCGGAATATGAATGTTTCAACAATTATTTCACTCTAATGGATAACCCAATCGAGGTTATCGAGGTATTCAAGGGTATCGAGGTATTCGAGGTTATCAAGGTATTCGAGGGTATAGAGGTATTTGAGGTTATTGAGGTATTTGAGGGTATCGAGGTATTCGAGGTTATCGAGGTATTCGAGGTTATCGAGGTATTCGAGGGTATCCATGAACCAAAAGTTAAATTAAAATCTGCGAAGAATTCATTTAGTTTTACGGGAACAAAAATATTTAATAGACCTTTACATATTAGATCAAAATAAAATGAAAAATAACTTTCTACTACATTACGTAAAGTAAGTTTATGTTATATATTTTTTATCGATCAAATTCTGTTTTATTTATATATATATCATTAATTTTAATTTTTAACTGACATGTTTTTATTGTTACGATTTATAACAGGAGATTTATTTATAGCAGTCATTATATTTTGGCTGAAAACATTTATCCTGTAATAATAAAAACATTAACAATAATAATAATAATAATTAAACAAATTGAATAACCAAACCAGAAACAAGCCAACCAAAACAAACTTTCAAATTTTTGAAATTTAAAATTTTATAGCTTTGTAAAAAGTTGAGCTAATCCCAAAAAACCAATGTCAAGGATTTGAAAAAAATTAGATTAATATATGCAAATTATAAGAATATTATCAAAAAAACCATAAATGAATGAATGAATGAATAAATGAATGAATGATTGGGAAATTGAAGAGGATCGAGAAAACCTTTAAATTATCAAACAATTCTGAGGAATCATAAATATTCAAAAAAAAAAAAAAAAATTATAAGCGGTTTTACAAAACCTATGAAAACATAACTTTGTGAAAAATCATGAAAATTTATTATTAGGAAAATAAAATAAATATGAGTTTGATCATTAGATATAATTGGTAACAATGTTAATCTTTTCTACTTCCTGTGCCTGCATGGTAAATGTGTAGCTCATACCGTTCAGGATGAAAAAAAAAAAAAAATAAAAATGACTCAAAACTCCATTTATATTGAGCATTGCAGACAGATAACAGATTTTAAAATATCGCAAAAACTTAATAGCATACCTCCAGACTCATGTTCTCCTGGGTGGTTTTCTATATTTTTTCTATCATCCTCCTCATTTTCCATCACATCGAGCATAACAACATATTGTGAAGAATTTTCCAGACTCTTAGAGAAATTTTCATTTTCTTCTATCTTCATCATTACTCTTATTTCATTAAATTTCATCATCGTGTTCAATTAAAAAAAATATATATATTAATTTATCTAAAAAGGACAAGTCTTTGTAAATCGATATATTTGCAACCAAAATCGTTTCATTTATGTCATTCACTACAAATACGTTTTTTAAAATCACCTAATTCAAATTGACAATTGTAAATTAGTATATAATTGTTAATCACTAAATAGATAACCAAGTTATTTATTTTTACGTATCTTATTTTACATGCACAGAAAGAAGTCGTTTTCAGAGATTTGTAATCTGAAGAATCTGTATGAATTTGCTGAAAATCTGAGAAATTTTATTTCTACAACAATATATCCCTCTTATTCATTTTGTTATAAAAATTAGCAAATTATAACTTAAGCAGACCTGTAAACAACACTTGATTATCAGAGAATATTTTATATTATTATATTTATACATTTACATTGGTGAAGAAGTTTAGTATATATGTACAAACTGTTAACTCAAAAATAAACTTTCCACATTTTGATGGCAAAAAATCATTGTAATTTAGAAAAAAACGTACCTTTGCTAGAAAATCTATTATTCTCAAGAATGCTAGTTTACTATTATTAGATTACTAGAGACGTAACAAATTTAATGGATTAGCAAATGCTGATCACAAACATTAAATTATCAACAGCAAAAGCAAATTCAATTACTTTTTTTTGGTTAAGATTTAAACGTCAATATGGGATTTTCACTAAGTCTTTGTATGATAAATTATACT
>JAUZNK010073062.1:0-13851 GCA_035046665.1 Euphysa ruthae | reverse complement strand
AAGCTTTCGATTCATGCTGAAAGAAAACATGATCACGGTCATGTTTTCTTTCAGCATGAATCGAAAGCTTGGATGCTGCAAGTGTAAATGTGCTCTTCTGTTGGATTGGTTGTGTTTCAACATTCTTAATAAATGTCACATAGATCTTCCTTAGGATTTTTGAATTCAATGAATTCGTGAAATAGATTCTGAAGATACTTCTGTTGTCCGTATTCTGTTGTATGAATTAATCTAGAAATTATTATTACTTTGTCTAAGTTATGTTGGAAATTTTTTCTATAAAAGAAAGCCAATACAACTTAACTAGACATATAATAATAATATAATAATATTACGATTAATTTCACAGGATGACCGCTTCAGTGAATTTCACTGATATTAATGTGGATTCTGTGTAAAGCTCCCATTTGTGCTACGGCAACAATCAACAACGATTTTTTTTTTTTAAAAAAGGTATTGTATTCTTTGACATAAAATAATGACAGGCAGATGAGGAAATGAAGTGGCATAACATGTATAATAGAGAGAATCTTGGTTGAAATACATGGAATTAAAAAGTTTATTTTATGGTTTGATTCATGTTCAACTCAGAATCGAAATAGCTATATGTCTGCTGCCTCGCGTGAATTTGTTATAAAGCATCCTGGGATAAATATTATTGAGCAGAAGTTTTGTGAAATTGGAAATTCCAGTATTCAAGAAGTTGACAATATTCACAGTCAAATTTATCGAAAAATTCAATTTTAGTTGCTCAAATTCAACGAAGGCATATTAAAGATTTTAGTCAAACTTCTGACGTGATGAAAAGATGACGATGATGATGATGATGACGATGACGATGACGATGACGATGACGATGACGATGACGATGACGATGACGATGACGATGACGATGACGATGATGATGATGATGATGACGGTGACGATGACGATGACGATGATGATGATAGCCCAATATAATATTTAACGTGTTTCTATGATTTGTTTTACATGGTTATTCATTATATATACAAACCGTCTGGAATTATATTTTTAGCTTCACATGGCTGTTTATTGTAAGAAATCGCTCATTTGAATGTCTGAATCATCCCATCCTAATTGGTATTGGTTTGCCGCACGATGTTTGTCCAACCAATTTTCTAATGGGCTGAAATAATCTAACATAGGCTTGGAAGTAAGTTTCCTGGAACCCGTTAATACTTCAAGAGCTTCTGGCCAAGGCTTTGATTTACCCAACATAAGCATGTTTCTGAAAATAAATTGATATCTTTAGCATACATTTACTTGTGAAACGTAAATTTTTTTAAATTTGACATTAAATTGAATTATACAATGCAATAGACTCCATGTGATTTGGGATAGCCAAAAATTCTATTTAGATAAGCTCAAAGTTAAAATTAGAAATTTATGTAAAAGCAAAATTTGCGAGTGTTCTTTGGCAAGTTGAAATTTTATTTTAAAGCAAAATTTCTTTTAAAGAAAAATTTTAGGTAATCAGACTAGTAAAGAATTTACTATTATATCAATAAGAGAAAACGAGGACACAAATACTCAGTTAAAAGTATTATGAAGACACACATACTCAGATACAAAATTTTTTCATTTAAATGTAAAAAGTGAGTAAGTATTGCGAAAGCAAAAAAGCGAGCGAGGCTCGCTGCTGAAACTCATTTGGCAACAACGCGAATTTTTTTTTGCTGGCTCCTCAGATTTTTGAGTCAAAATTTGTGCCAAAATTCGGGCCGAAATTGGAAAGGTTGTATTGGCAATAGACTGAAGCTTATTAAATTTTGGATTTGATTTTAGTAATCATTACTTATAATGATCACTTCACTTAATAATTTTTTTCAAATAATTATTGCCCTCAATTCAAATTAATTTAAATTTAAGATTTTATTTGGCGCAGAATAAGGCAATACTTAATACAGGCCTAGAAGTCACGCGACTTCATTATTTGAATGGGAGCGAAGTTTGTGACTGGCTTGCAGAGTCATAATAGAGAAATAGAAATAACTGTTAGGTCAATCTGTACTTATAGTCCAGTCAATCCAACGATAATGTAACTCAAACTAGGACAAATTGCAACACAACATTTTCGTGTAAAAATTGTTTATTGGGTCATAAACAGCAACATGGTCAAAATCGGACCAAAGAAAATGGATTTTTTGAGTCCAAATCTCACAAAATGGACCCAAAAATCTATAATATGAATGATAAAAACAAGAATGCTAATGAATGCTAATGCCAGTCCACGGGGTAGAAAAAATAAAAACAAATTTTAAAAACCGTTAACGCAAAATTCCAATTATTGAGAAAGAAAAGGATCTAAAGAAATCTAATACAAAATAAGCTCAAGCAAAATTTTCTTTCACTAGTTTTTACCAAGTAAAAAATTTTTTTTGACATCGGAGTATTTTGAGGATGCTTTCACCCTAATATTAGGGATGGAAATGTTCCATACACTGGTATTACAGTGATACACTGGTATTTAATAGAACACTTATGATACTTCGTTGATTCCCAGTATGGAACATTTAATTTACCGAGTTCTTTATTTCTAATGCTATGACCGTGAAATTGATTAGACAACACAAAAATGTTTGAAAAAAAGAAGGTAGAACTTTCTGAAGAAAATCGATTAAAAAAAGACAATTATGGAGATAAGCCTGTTCCTGGAGCTTGAGAATATTATGTTTAGAAAATTCACCCTGTATATCAGACCTAAAAAATGAGAAGCTGATGGTTCTTATAAAAATATGTTGTAATGTGTCAATACGTTTAACATTTCTATTTTTTCGCTCTACAGTAAGTAAGAAGAAAAGAAAACAAAGAAAAGTAAATGGATAAAGTAATTTCAGCATTCCAAAGACACAAAATATCTGATTTTAGAGAGTATGCTGTTTGCATGTGTTTTTTACTACATTCACTCACATGATTACATCAAGATAATTGGTCATTAGTCAAAACCCCGAAGTATTTAATAAATGTTGATGCAAAGACTCTTTTGCCATTAATTTTAAGCAACGGCTCAAAGATTTCATATACGGGTATTCGTCCTGGCATACACCAATGTTGCGCTCCGAAGGATACTGAGACATTTCCAAAAAGATGACATCTTACGTGTTTGCACAGATTCCTTCTACACCAAATTCCTTCCCTTCGAAGTCGAAGGCCTATGTATTGATGAAAATTTGAAATATCCTAAGTATGGACAATGGCGACACATACAACCAAGATACGATAGATAATAAAACCTGTTCGGCAAGATGGATTGCAAGTATGCGAAGTTTCCTCGTTTCTCTCTGAACTCATTGCGGCTACTGCGGCATGTATGTACTTGACTGATCAGCTTGGAAGCAGTAAAATCGAGTGGGACGTGAAAGGATATACTGGGAGAAAACTGGTTGTGCTCACTCTTGAAAGCGACCGAGTTCGACCGAGATAACTTCCGTCTTGGCTTGAAACACCATCAAGCTCAGATCTATCTTTATCTCTTTCATTAACCCCACGAAACCTATGGAGGAGTGGGACCTTATTTCCATAGGCCATTGACTCGTCAATTTTGCTGAGGTTATAGTGTTTGACGAATGTTCCAACCAAGGCTCTCAAGATCATACTCGACTACATCGTCAGGGGTGGCATTGGAATAAGCTTTGAAAAGTACTACTAAAGTTGAAATTTTGGTTTTTTCCACGAATATGATAGGTGAGAAGGTCCAAGCTAGCCTAATTCGACATCACAATGACAATCAACTTGAATTCCCTGCATAGTTAGGTTTTAACACGGGCAGCAGCATTGCCTATTGTTACAGAAAACAGTGTCTGACAGTGACCATACCTGGGAGTCGAGAGATAGTTAAAGCTTCCAAAGGAACAATCATTCAAGTGCCTCTGGAGATAGTCGAGGGAGGACTCTCGCTGGATTGGAAATATGCAGGTTGGAGGAGCGTGCACGGTGTCCAGGGAAAAATTCGCTGGCATCCGGGCGGGTTGATCATATAGAACATCGCTTCAGTGGTTGGATAAGCAATGCTGTCTGCATGGCAGTATTACGTGTGAGGTTAATGGTTCAGATTGCGAGGGTCTTACCTCCAACCGTCGCCCTGCGTCTAGTTTTTACTTCAACTCTTAAGACAACCCAAAGCATCACCCTGATCAAGGTAAAGTTATGTAAATGCTATGTGATCGAAGACAGAAAGAAGGGCGGTGAAAAATAAACAGAAGTCAAAGACAAACTCACTGTCAGCCACGTCCTGGACTTGATTAACTTTGCAGACAAATAGTGTGTAAAGTGCAACACCAAACTCTTGCTACAGGGCTGCACTAAATTTCACGGGCAGACCTCCAGTATCGACAGGTATGAAAACAGTGAAGGACTTTACAAATAAAACGTTCGACTCACATGCCTACCGTCTGTGTTATCGTGGAAACAAGCGCAAAGATCAGTTTGATAAAGCCATGGACTTTCCAGACCAAAGATGTCAATTCTGGTGAGACAAAGGTTACAGTTGTGACCTTGTAAACCCATGTTTTTAAAATGCAGCTGAATTTTCTTTAAGGTTGTGAGGGGCTTATTTGTCCTCCATGGATCGGTGGCGGGTCGGCGACCAAAGATCTTTAGTTCTTCCTCGTTTGCAGCAATGTAGGCCATGGTGCTGATTGGCCACAGTGTCTCATGTAAGGGAGCTTTCTCGGCTATCAATGGGACAGCGACCATTTCAATCTTTTCCGCCAGAACAAGACCAGTCATTTGCGTTGATGTTTTGTTCATATCTTCCACTAAAGTTGTAAGAAGTGCTCTCAATTCACAGTTGTCAAGACCACTGTCCAGTTCTTTTTGTGTTTGCGCCCTGAACAATTGCTCAGCCAGACGAAGATTAAAGGAATCGACGAAATCCTGTGATCTATGATAGCCTGATTGTGCTCGACGGACTCGAACCCCCTGCTCAGACATAATCGAAGGCTAAAGCCCCTTGAATTCATGTTCATCGTTGAACATTCACCTGTTTGGCCATACAAGCTGTAAGTTCATGTATATGTTAGTAAACGCCATGGCAATCTCGCCGGCTGACTTCCAGGTCAATGAAATGTAGCGAGAGGCCACGTCTACCGACTGAGTTTGTCATGTAGGAGATAGAAAAGATCAGCGTGGTGGAGTTCGTTGGGTCAATCTTCTGACGATGTTATCGCAATACCATCGTATGAGATATATAATTCTACCCTATGGCTACTAGGTAGCTCGTGTGTGCCGTAGTTATAAATTAATGAGGCGGCGGCCGCAACTCTACCGGCATCTGGAAGGTCGTCAGCGGTGAAGACGCCCAGAAAATGAGGAAAGTTTTTCGCAGCACAATTTTCGAGCTGTGTGGTTGTTTTCTTTCCTATTCGGTAAAGTCATTATTAATAGAATGATCCATTGACACTTCTACAACTGATAAGACCAGACCACAACCAATAGTTGTGGCAGGGTGGGCTGATTCTTGTGCGAAATTGCCGACAATTGAAAATGATCCTCTATGGGTGAGGCTCCAATGTATACCTTGTGATCTATTGGCAGTCAAATCAAACGTGTAAATTGCAGTGCCTCATACATAGATTAGAAGGTCGATAAGGTTGTCGTCAGTCGCCGAAGCAGTACTGGCAACATCCAGTGCGGAATAATACTTTCTTTCGACAAAGGAGCCCTTCAGGTCTGTTCCGTTACAAGCTGGCTCATAAGCGATCTCAGGCACATCTCTCGAGCCAGTGGTCATCTGCAGTCGAGTCAGTCCATAACTTGCAATGTTGTAGGTGTTCTGTGCTATGTCTCCTTCAAACTCCGTTGCACGTATATTACCTATAATTAAGTGGCTAGGCAGAGAACTGCTCCATATATTATTCAGGCTTGCCCGTCTGTTGTTGCTGGTAGAGGAGATGCTGTCCATAGGTTAAAGAGCATTCTCTTTCGCTATATGCTTTATCGTGAAATTTGTGACAGCCTATGTCAGTTCTACTCACTTGACCACAAGCGGGAAGATGTGATTTTAATAGCGGTTCCAGTCACCGCTTCGGTCGCAATCAGCATAAACTCTGGCTTCGCTCGAGCTAAGGGCAACTGCAGAGCCCAATCTGACAATAGCAGCCTTTTTTGTCGTAACACCCCCTGGAATGGGCAAACGTGACAGTTACTGTCCGTGCACTATTATCAGCTGCCTCTGCTACCATGAGAGTCTGTAGAGCAATAAAACCGGTATTTTCTTCACCTTTAATCGCATAACTTGCCGTGATGTTTCGGTAACATCATTCGAGTTGACCAGCAGCACTTTCGCCCAATCCTAGTTTTTGGACAATAGTATGAGTAGCATCGCTTGATGACGGTATCTCGCTGCTTGTTGAGTTTTTGACATGGCTCGACCTGATCTATCGGTTAGAGTAATATTAGCATTATTGGTAAAATTTTAATAGTGTTATTTATGACGTAAATATGCGCACATGTATAACTGGAATGTATGCTAATATACTCTCAGAATCAGGCGCTTAGCGTAAGCCCTACACGTCCAAGCTTCATAAAGTTTTCCTTGGTCGCGTCTGTTTGAAGTGAGACCTTGAATAACTCTTTTAGTGGCACAACCTCTCAATTTCCTAAAAATGAGAGTGTCTTAACCATTTTAAATGTGTAATTCTCTCTGCCATGTTGTCCTGGTAAAACAAAGCGATCATTATTTGGGAGAGTAATGAAAGTTGGTTCCGTAGGTCTAGTGTCTAAGAGAAGTGAGATAGTTTTATGCTTCTTTTAACTTCTTGCATGGGGCTCTAAGTTTTCTTGCTTGGTTAAAAACGACCTATGCCTCGTCGTGACTTTCTTGGTCAGCGATGCCCATAGTTTTGTTTAGTAACTTAATACCACTTCACTTTCGCTGTTTTTCGTCGTCACTATCTCTCATGGTCAGGTGCTCACCAGAAATTTGCGCCAGCGCATCAAATTTAATATCGGATGATAGTCGTTTAAAACTTATCTGACTATTTATTGTTGGCTTTGGTAACATTCCAGGAGTTCCTAGTAGTAATTCTTTAGACATACCCATTCGATCCCCTAACAATGGTGGAATGCTCTATGGAAACTTCGAAGAGACTACCCCTGCTGAAGTATTTAACCGAGATCATAAACCAAGCTCCAGATGGAACCGACACTTTGAAACCTCGCAAGCCCATAGCTAAGTAACGGAGAGCTGTCACCAGGTTGATATCTTGAGTTGGGTAATCATCGATTTTAATTTCACCGCGTTCGTTAGACCTAACACCACTGAGTTCAATTTCACGTTTGGAAGTTGACGAACTAATAATTGCCGTGCTATATCGTCACCAACAGATCTATTGGTTAATGTTCGTTCTGACTGCGTCGGCATCTTGCTTTTAAGTTTGAGCATATAAAGCATGTTAATAGAATCGTCTCCATCTAATGCAGCCAATTGCTCCTCTTGGAATGCCTGACGCTGAATTTCTTTTTTCACCCTTTCTCGTGATATAGGAAATGGTGAATATATTTGGATATGATACTAAGCCCAATAGCACTATAACGAAATGCGGCTTAATGGGGCCAATTGTACCAAAGGACACCTAGGCCGTTTTGGTCCTAAAGGCAAATCTAGTGAATGTTGACTTTACGGTTCTTCTGTTCCTAAAAATGACCCAGTAGAACGTGGAAATTCCGGTGAAAATCTGGTCCTAAAGTTGACCCAGACGAGCAAAGATCTGGAGATAAAACATAGCTCTTGCACCTGATGGAGTTATTTCTCAAAATAAGGATGGCTTATTAATCTTTCCATTGAAGCTTTTATGGGACCAATTAGCTAGTAGCTATGACAGGAAAATATTGAAGGGCTCCTGGAAAAATACCGTGTATTGTATATCACCGTCACACATAAGAATTGGAACAGATTTTCTATGTTTATCCCTGCGACACTCCCAAATGAGGGTCACTGGAGGATAAATATCGAAGAAAAGATGGCTCTGAGTTTTGAGACGATCGACCCAAAAAAGTCACTACAGTATTTCAAAATTGATGAGATGATCAAAGGCAGGAGTGGGAGCTACGTAGTATTTATGGGGCTGAATCAACATAATAAAGATATAATACTTGTAACATCGACATGGAGAAAGTAGATAGATATCCTTTGCTATAGCTTACAATAAACGAAACTTATGATATGACCGAGTCTCGGACAGACTACCGGTTGAAACTGGTAGCCAAACTTAAAAACCAGCTAAAAAATTGACTGAAATTGACTCTCGTGAAAACCTTGTGAGCAAATATACTCGGGTCATCAAATTTATCGATGGTGTTGATGACGGATTTACTAGTATAGACGTAATTCAGGGTGGCGTTGGAATGGGACTCATAGCGACTGTGATCGCAAAAGCAGTCCCTCCAAACATCATGGGCTTTGCTGCCGGGTGCGGTCTCATGAGTGCTGGCACAAAGCTTGGCTTTAGTCGGCTAAAAATAAAAGCTCAAAAACACTACCAGAACGGCATTCTTGGAGAAAGCCAGCTCAATTAAATTTCAGACCTAGTCAGCGAGGCGCTTGAAGATTTCATCATAAGTCAAGACGAGTTTCATTCTGTTTTAGAAGAAGTTCGAAAATAACACGCTATGTAGAAGGAAGTACGGACGAGGATGCAGAAAAAAGGCTTAGAACTCGACGTGGTCACAAGAAAGGAAATTTTCAAGAGAGGGCGCAAAAAAGCCCGACATTCCTTTATAAAAAAAAACTCGGACCTGGAAGATCACTTTAGAGATTAATCGCTTCAACTCACTATCAGCGTATATGTACCCGACACCCAGTAATCCAAGATGGGTTTATATTTAGTATTAAGTGTCTGTCCCTCTTTTGAGCCTCGCCGCAACTGCATGCGTGGTTGGGAAAGATGAAAATTACTTTTTGCTAAAAAAACATGAAATTAAAAGAATTCGCAAAACATTGACAATATTATTCGGTGAACTAACATTACAGTTTATTCGGTGAACTAACATTACAGTTTGTTCTGGGAACTAACATTACAGTTTATTCTGGGAACTAACATTACAATTTATTCTGGGAGCTAATATTCCATTATTTATTATTTTGAATGAAAAAAAAACCTCGGAGTTGCGGAAAGTAGGGGTGTAGATTTACAACTACTAATTATATATCTACTTGAGGACTGGTCCACGAGAGACTACGACTCTTCTATTCCGAAGGATAACACCCGTACTCCCCCTACTGTAAGACATGAACAAGGGGATGAAAATGGAAATTTTTTTAAGTAAAGGCAAAGTTAATTTTTTTTGACTTTGTGTAAAACTAGTTATTGTTTTACAGAAAAAAACTTTGCATGCAGTCAAATAACTTCTTTATTAAGAAAGTTCAGATAGTATCCCAATTTCTTAAGAATAATTTTACAAACCAAGCTTGAATGCTATTATGCAGGGGTTTATTTATTATAGCACTTTGTAAATTCCTAATTACTGTATTAGACAGATAGTCAAAAATTATAAAAGTTGTTAGAGTTTTGCACTGTGAAACAACTGTTGAAAAAAAAAAAATTTTTTTAGAAGAAAATAGTCAAACTATGTCAGCTGTCGTTAAAGTTGGTATGCGCATTTATGACCCTGAAATAATCTTTCGTGTATTTACATTTTATTGTACTTCAAAATCACTTTACAGATAAATAAAGGAGCACTACCAATTACCTAGCATTAAAACACTCAGTAATATAACTTCAAAAGCTCGTAAACTTGATAGTATAGATTTTTTTAAAAAATTATTTTCTAAGCTTAAAGATTGACAAAAAAATTCATAGTTCTTGTTGATGAAGTTTATGTTAAGCCAGTTTTGTGCTAACGTTGTGGAAACTTATTTGGAGAATTTCAAAATAATCCAGAGACTTGCGACTATGTCAATAAACTAGATGCAACATTTTTAATTGAACATGTTATGTATGTCAATAATACTGTTAAGTTAACAAATGTAAAAGTAGCATCAATTATTTGCAGCAATAACTGAACCAACCAAGCATTTTTAAAATGATTTAAAACAGCTCCTGATTAACCATGGGTTTCAGAAGAAGGTGTGTTCTTACTATTTGACTATGCACATATACTAAAAAACATAAGCAACAATTTGATAGCCTAGAAGTGTAAAGAAACAGATTTGATAACCTAGAAGTGTAAAGAAACAGGATAATTGAACAACCCTGTAAAAATCATAGCTAAATATTCTTGAAAAACTTTAAAAAGTAGAAAAACAATATTTACTTAAGTTTTCTAAATTGACCGAAGTATCAATTTATCCGAAACCTGTTGAAAGACGTTTCTCATTGTCTTAAAGTCTTCTGTGACCGTACAATCTCAGCTTTAAAAACCCATTCTTTATTTGATCAAGAAGAAGCCGCTGAAAACATCAGTGTCATTGAAAAAGTTTTTCATTTTTGGAATTTTTTCATTGAAAAATATCAATATTCCATTTAAGTGTGTTGTAAGAAATGACATTGATGAAGATTTGAAATTTCTAGCAGATTTTGCAAACATGCCAGCTAAGATGAGAAGTAGAAGGATCAAATATTTTAGAGACACAAGTAATACAATTGAACAAACATGAAAAGTTTTATTGAGTTATGCAAATAATTACTTAAAACTACTCATCAATACTTTATACTTGGTGAATTTACGACTGATTACTTCGAAAATACATTTGGGAAGTTGAGACAGCGCGCTGGTGGAGCTCATTTTATTACAGCTCAAAACGTTGTTGAAAAATTAAATACTAAAAAGTCAAAGCTTTTACTTAAACTTGATCATGATGTTTTTGAAATAATCAAAGATGTAAGTCATGAGTGTTATAAATGTAGTTACTTGTTAAAAGAAAGTGAGTGTGAAGAATTTGAAAATTAGCAGATCCTCTGATCAGAGCTCTTCGTTCAGCTCGGAAATATTTAAATTTCTACAAATAAGCGCACGCAATTTTTCATCACAGTGTAAACCAATACTACTTAAATGTTATGGAAATAGCAAAACTTACCAAATTAGCAACTTGAAGCCACACCGCATAAAAATTTCTATATTGCAGTAAAAAGAGTTATATACACCATTAAGGATTCTATGGATCCTTTTGGGGATGATCTTTGAAAGAAAAACCTGTTTAGCATAAGAACAGGAAAAGAAGCATCAAAGATTCTTTTGAATGTCACCAAAATTGGAGAAAAGCAACAGCATGAATTTATTGCTGGTTGCATCAACAAGGTCAAAAAGAGGAATGACTAATACAAGAGTATAACTCAAAAGTCCAGACCAGAACATGGTTCAAGGAATTGCTTGGAATGAGTTCTTTAACCAAAATGAAAACAAAACAGAATTACTAAAGCTTCTGTTTAACTACTGTAACAACAAAAACTCAGTTAAACATAAGTGGTTGGAAACAAAATATATGATCTTGGAAACTACCATCTAATTCTAAGGCAATGCTTTTTACTTCAAATCACAAAGAAGTATACACGCGTCTTATACTACGTGCTACTTTTCATGATAGTAATGTAGCGGTTGTTTCTAAGGATAACGATGTTTTCATTCTGCTTGTATACGAATATGCAAACCTTCAACCAAAAAAAATGAATAGTTCATGAAAATTTAACACAAATATTTTGTGAGCATACAAAAAGTTTTTGGTTTTTTAAGCAAAAAGGTATGCTTAAAGTTACCACATTTTCACGTTCTCACGGGATTGCGATACTACGACTTTTACGCAGAATTAAGTTGCGTAAAGAGCCTTCTTATCACGAGCTTTTAAATGAGTTAGGAAGTTTCAAAAAATTAAAAGAAGACTAATAAAATTTGTTTTACAATGCCAACAGCTCAGAGAACTTAGTTTAAACATGGGTACGAAAGTATAAAGCAATAAAAACCAAGTCTTCATTATCGACCCCAGATGATGCTAATTCAGTGATCCAACACATCTTGCGGACATACTTTTCTTATGGCTGTAAGTGGATGTAAAAATGACTGATAAAATAATATTTGAAGGGTGGCACAAAAAAGACTTAGATGGAAAAGAATGTTCAATGTTTTGTGGACCTGTGGCGCAGTGAGTGGTCCAAGGAGCCAATCTATGGAGACCGTAATAAAAAGGTATGTAGTTCGAGTAAAATATTATAGCAGAATTTATATAGTGTATGTCTGTCCTCGTCCTGGTCTCAAATTCGTTATATATGTATTCTGTCATCATTGTGTCACCTGTCATGTGACAACAAGGATCTAAAAAAAAAGCACTTCTAATTAGCTTCGGTTCTAGGAAAATAGACCCCCTTCCCCCACCGGATATATCTCTCAGAGAACCCGGGATAAACGCCCCTACACTCCCATACGAAAAAATTCCCCTAAGATAAATTCCCCCAGGAATGAAGCCTCATTTAGTGTTTTTGACTTAATAAAAAATATTCTTCTAATTTTTTGGTCATTCATATCTCGATGTAGAGAAACTAAATACAAAACAAATGAAATACACTGCAAGTCAAAACGTTCATCAGACACTAAAATACTCCAGAGTATGTAAAACTGTAAAATTAAGGAAAAAAGTGGTAAGCTTAAGAGTAACCTAATGTAATTTTCAATAAATAAAAACAGAAGAAGTAGTTCTCACTAATGCATATTTATTATCTGGAAATTTCAAGTTGGGTGTGGTAATTTTTAAAACTCGTAACTGGGTGTAGACCAGTGGATGATGGGCAAAATCCGAGCACATGTGTATTGTTGTTACATCAACGCCCTTAGGAGTTTTAATTTTCTGTTGTTTTCTCTCATGATAAGGTTGTAAATATCGTTAGTGAGATAAAGTTTTAAGAAATCTAACGCGATTCTGTTTGGTCTCATGTGCACATTTACGCCTGCATTCTCATTGAAAACAAAATTGTTAACCTCATTTTCTACTGCACAAATTGCAATTTTACTCCACACTATCTCATCCACCGCAGCAGGCCCACGCCAACATCTAGTTCTACGCCCTTCTCGAGATTTTGGAAGATATTTTTTAAGTAAATAAATAGAAAAAAAATGAACTATACACAAACTAATATCAATTTTGAAAGACAATCCGTTTGTGCCATAAACTATTTCAAAGAAAACCTATAAAAAAATACTTCTTCATTTTTGAGAACATTAATTGTCCAAAATATCAAATGATGGCCCATACATAGAATTTGGAATCAAAGGTTCCATTCTTCTATGCTATTATGCCTGGCATTTCCCCGTGAGCTCAAAGAAAAATTCTATAACTGAACAACAAAGGTTCATGCTGCACGTGAACAATTTCAGCGAAATCTTCTTGTATAGTTTCCTTCTAAATAACTAACACACCATCCATGTCAGCACCATAACCTTGACGAATTCTGGCTGAAAACATCACAAACGACTTCACAACATCAACTGAACAATTGTGATTGCTGGAATCATTCGTAGATAAAAAGAAATCGTTTTGATATGTCTGTTGTAGACCTACAGCTTGTAATCTTTTGCGAATGCTTAAGTATAAATGAAAAAGCGCTAACATATATCTCGGGCAAGGGTACCATGGATACATTAATGGCTGCCAGTTCAAAATCTAACATAATGGTTGATGGAACTCTGTTTTGATAATATTGGTTGGATACCTCTGCAATAATTCTTTCGAATTTTGCTCTGGTTATATTTTGAAGCAAAGCAAAGGCACACTGAATAGCTCGACCATGACATCTATTTAACATGAATACTACATATAATGGTAATACCTTCCCTGGTGTCTAAATGTTCTTTTTAAAATAATAATAGCGGCTATATTTCCTGTTGCTGGTGTTGAGACAAAAC
>JAUZNK010073051.1:0-13852 GCA_035046665.1 Euphysa ruthae | reverse complement strand
TAATGAGGTATTCAAATATATATATACTAATATACTAATTAAAATAGGGGAGATATGAATATGAGGTGAAAAGCAAGAAATAGTAAAAAACAAATAATAATATTTACATTACAGTTTTTCGCTTTCACTCACCAGAACGTAATAATTCGTTTACAATAAAAATCTGAACTTTTTTTTATTATTTATATACAAACAGGATAATTTGATAATTGTCTTTCTATAATTGTTGCTAAGATATTTATTGTTTAAATTGTCGAAACCTTTACTCTGGAAATGATTTTCAAAAAACTCCAAGCGGTCGCCGTCTTTTAAACTTAACCTGATATTAGCTTCGAAAATTGGTTCAATTGTTTTTTGTACCACATTGAAAGACGTGTTGAGGGAATAAACACGTGTATTCACCAGTTGTACTCTCACGAATTTGTTCGTTCAGCCTTGATTTGAAACCATCAACTTTATGGCCGATAGTTTGCCAATGTACATGGTTTAATTTTTGCATTTTAAAACGAAATGTTTTTGATAAAAAATAAGTTACATCTTTATTTGTCTGTAGAGCTAGTTCAAACTTAAGCTGAACTTAGTGGCACGAACTAGAGCCTTAACTACTTTATCGACATCAGAAGTAAGTCACACGATTTTAATGTGCTGATCCTCCGGTTCGAGATCTACCTAATAATAAATAAAAAATGACTACTTTAGAACCCTAGTAGGTAACATTGACTCTGAGCTCTCTGAAAATACGGTCTGAGAGTGTTCGTTAGTCAGCCAAGTAAAATATCTTACTTGTTAACCCTTGCAAGCCACTGCAATAAAAATAGAAGTTCTTGCTAAAATAAGGTTGTTTCACTTTTGTAAAATTTAAATATTATTTATGTTATAAAACAATAAAACAAATATAATATACGATGGAGATACATAGTATGCAATCTACATTTTGGATGTTATTATAAAAAAAATTTGTTGCCGAAAAAAAATGGGCTAAAGTGTTTAATCTAGCCACAACCATTCAGATTTTATCTTTCAGTACCTCGTTGTTTTTGTATAGTATTTATGTTATTAAATAAGTAGCTATAGTGAGCTGGCCATTACACTCACACTTTTTATTTTGTTTTTGTTATATTTTTATATTTATGGCATATTTTGGGTGGTTTTAAGTATCTAACCTCTTATTTTTTTCATTTATTTTACATTTTTATTGAAAATAAGTTATATAACTAACCGCCGTTAAAGTTATAATATTTTCTATAATAAGAGAAAATGTTTTGACGGTTGAAAAGTTTTTAAACTTTTAAGTTTGCTTTGCTCCATTTTCCAAAAACATTCGTTTTATAGCGCATCATTTGATTTTAAAAAACAAAGAAAGTTTAAAAAACACTACACTGCAGAAAAATTAAAATCAAGAATTTAAACCTTGGATTTTTAATAAATTTTCTGTAGATTATTTCACATATCAAAAGAATTTTAAAATATAAAAAAAAAATTTTTGAAAGTAATATGATGCACATCACCGAGATAACTAGATAAAGTTAGCTATCAAATATAATAAAAATACCGATGTTTCTGCGTGCATATCGATTTTAGTTTTATTGCAAAACTCGGGTAGCTGCAAACTTTTAACCTGTCCAACTACTAATAAGTGGTGAAAACAGTTGCACCTACCTTATAAGCGTTTGTGAAGGAGATTTTCTTCTCCTGCTTTAAGTTACTAAAAGTCATAAGTTTTTTTCAAGATAGCGTGGCAATGTTTGCAAAGTTTATTGAGCTCAGTCAAAAATTTTTAATCTTGTAAATACTGAAGGTTCAACAAATTTTCTCCCAAGACAGGATAGGGCGTTTCACATTACTATTTTGTGTCTGAAAACTTATTAAAGCTTGATTTTTTGTACGAGCAAGAAAGAAGAGCAAGAAAGAAGAGCAAGAAAGAAGAGCAAGCCAGGTGTTTTCTGAAAAGAAAAATACCATGCAAACTTTTTACCCAACCTGACTACCAATTAATTGCGTATTACACAGTAAGATTATTTTTGTTAGGTACATTATTCAAAATATATGTTTTCATTCGTTTTTGTTAGGTACATTATTCAAAATATATGTTTTCATTCGTTAAATTGTATACATTATTTAACTGTTATTTCCATTTGATGTTCGATTAATATTTTTAGCTACTTATTGGAATGGTAATTTGCCAACACTTCTATGTATTTTTAAAAATGGTCAGTCCAATTTGGATAACTTGATTAAAGCTTAATTTAGTTCTAACTTCACATACCTTCACATATCTTGGAATATTAGAATTTTTAACGTTACATTATTGTATAGACTTTAGTTTATATACTATCAAACGACATTTAAAGAAAATTTGGCATATTGATGGACACAATAACTAAAACCCTATGGTTTCAATATCGATGTAGATAGATTCTCTAGGCGGTTGATTTGGTTTTATACTTCAAGTTCAAACAAAAGCCCAGAATTGATTGAAAATCGAATGCGGTTAAACAATTAGGTAGCGTTTTTAGATAGGTTAAAGTAGATGATGGTACAGAGTACTCATTGATCCAGGCAATTTATGTTTGTCTTTTTCAGCTAAGTGGAGACAGTGATACCTTAGGTGCTTTTCCTATCTTTTTCTCCACAAATTCAAAGAATAGAAGTTTTTTGGTCCAAGTTAAGACAAGATTGCATTGGTTGGTGTCGAATATTTTTTCAACACATGCTAGGCTCTGAACTTCTTGACTCTCGAACCCAGTGATACTTGATTCTATTCGATTTTGTTTTATGTCTCTGATTCAAAATGAATTAAAAGACATTGCTGATGAATGGAATCGACATTCAATTTCCAGAAGTTCAACTGGTGGTCTTTCTGGCAGACCTGACACTATCTTTTTCATATCTTATCTATTTGAATATGAAAGCCATCTTCAAACAGTTTAAAATAATTAAGCTAATGAGTTTTACTCTTGTGTTGTGGATAAACTACCAGAAGATTTTTCATCGGAATTCAAGGAATTTGCAGAAGATTTGTTGTCAAGTAAAAACATAGATATGCCGTCAAATGCTGTTGAAGGATTCAATTTAAACATTTTTTTGTTGAGTATGTGAATATTCATAATAATGATGACTTTGTTACTAAAAACAAGAATGATATTGCTTTGAACAAAACAGATATATTTAATCTAGTCAAACCTCTTGTTCATCAGATTATAAATGATTTTAAATATATATAATATCAAAATATCATTTATTATAAACAGAATTAGAAACAGTAAAAAAACATTATTGGTACATTTCAATTATATTTGTCAATGTTCTTCTCATTTACTGAGATTTTTTGATTACATTTTCGAAAATAATAATAATTTTTCCAATGACTGACATTTGTGATATTTAACACATTTTTTTTCCTGTAAAATTATCAGAAATTGTCAAAAGCTATTTTAAGCTCATAAAACATATATACTGTAATTTAAGAAACGAAGAAGGCTTCAGTGAAAATATTGAACGGTTTTCAAATTATTTGAGTATGAAGAATATGGAAAAAATTATTTTATTTCTTACTTTTCAAAAATTAATAATGCACAAGTAGTTCTAGGCCGTTTTTTAAGCTCAAAATTCAAATAACTTTGGAACTGCTAGTTTTTTTCTGAACGGTTTCAACACAGATCAAAATTAAAAAGATCTTAACTACAATCCTGGAAAAATATATGGCAGTAAAGGTAGATTAATTTTTACGTAAAAACATGTCCCCAACATTGATACTGGGGGAGGTGTGGAAATCTCTTTATTTTTACTTTACTGCCACTTATTGCTGTCCAGGATTATAGATATGCAATGTTTAATTTCTACAGACTGAAGCAATATAAACTCACCACCACACTTGTGCAGTAAATTTTATCAAGCTGGTACTTACATAGTTCACAACGTCTGTAAATACTTTTTAATGGAGAATCGTCGCAAGTGTTTTGCTTTTCAAATTCATCAAACTTGAAGACAAGACTGTATGTACTTGTAGCTCTCCTAGAAGTAACCGGACATTCTTATGGTATAATGCAATCACAAACATTGTGAGGAATTTTGTCAAATATGTTCTGTGGTCGCAGCTCGCAAAATTTTGACAGTCCAACTTTAAAATTAATTTTCTCGTTTTCTTAAGTAAACAAATGATATGCTTTAAAGGACACTAAAAGATAATGAACTTGCTCGGTCGTTTTCAATTTTTCACTCGAAGCTGATACTTTACGGACAATAATGTGATCTTTTCTACCTGGTGTTTGCCAAGAGACCTTATTTTTGCTGTAAAATGCTGTTATCTGCTGTTATGAGATTTCAGTGATAGTTCGGTGCTCTCCTTATTCTTCATTCCTTGGACATTTAAGCCCATATCTTGAGGAATTATAGCGACAATATACTGTTTTTTCTTGATGAATTAGGCAATGAGCCAGCAAGGCGTTTCAGAGCTTTCCTGATGATTGTTTATTTTGATACGGAAAAACTGTTAAAAAACCGTTATTTTCAACAGCTCCTTTTAATGTTTACTTTTTCTTTGCACGGTAGTTTCGAATGCGCATTCTTTCCAATAGTCCTTTAATCAGATGCAAAAAAAGAAAGAAAAAAATTACCATTATGGTTTTATACATGCTGGATGGACCAAGTTGACTAAAGCTCTAAAATAATTACCAAACTGACAAAATTACTTTTTGTTAAATCTTTAGAGTCATTTTAAAAAGCTCAAGTAAGTCACAGTTAATGGGAAAACTACCATTTTAGAGTGAAGCCTTGAATCTAAATAATCCTAGAATAACGTTTATAGTATCACAATAAAACTTTACTAATACATTAGGACTAAAACTTAAAGGAAAACTATGTGACGGACGTACGTGATGGACGTACAAAATAACTGTACGACTATCACGCACTTTTTTGGGGACTAGAAAATATAAATTCAGAAAATTTTTCCAGGATCCTTTATATTATTCTTAACTTATTTTAAATAAAAAATGAATAAAATTTAATTTAGCATTTGCCTTGTTTAATCAACTTTTGCCTTTAAATTTGTGACTGACCTAAGACTTAAAGTAATCCGGGAAGCCGGGTTAATAAAATTGAAACTGTATATATATTTTTTTTATCTAAACATTAAGTTAGGACTATTGCAGTCCAAAACAACACAAACCTCTATTTTTCTAGGGTATCAGCAAGCCAGAAAGTGTTTTTAAGAAATTTTAGGAAAAATTAAGAATTTAAAGATGGTATGATTACTGGTGCTTCGCAGGCTCAAAATTCAGTCAGATAGATGGGTAATAGTACTTTTTTCTGGATTCTAGACAGTAAAAGTTTTCCAAACATACCACATGTTGTCTATTTCTGACGTTTTTTATATTTAGTATGCAGGTTGGCCTTAACACGGATTTCACCTTGATATCTTATCCAGGCGTATCCAGGCATGGAGAACATTTAAAAGCTGCAAAGAATGTCATTGAAAAATTTTTATCAAATAAAAATAATGAAACATGTGCTTCGCCTAAGAGACCATCGTCAAATATGGTTTGGGGTGGAACCAGCACCAGTAATAAAAGGCCAAATGAGCAAATAAATAAGAAGGGTAAGTCTGTGTCTAAAAATATTCACGTAAGATGACACCGGTATCTTCATGGAAAAGAAGAATACAAATTAGTAAAATAGATTGATGATGGTGGTCCTAGGTTTATTGAATTGAACACTGATGACGCAATTTTATTTTATATATTAAAACAGAAAGCAATTAATCCATATTTTGAAGATGGTAAAAACTTCTTTCACGAAGATTCTAGTGAATGTGAATTTTGCATGTGTAATGCAGCAGATATTCCATTAGATGAGAGTGAGTTTCTGTGGGTCTACATACCAAGACAAGGAATCTATCTTTCAAAAACCACCTGTATATTAAAAATGTTTCATATGGATCATCTGATCTGATCATCTGATCTGATCATCTGATCTTGTATCTTCTCACAACAATCTTCCTATTAGTAAAGATGAGAATTCCGCTCAGTCTATTAAAGATGAGACCTTACTTCAATATGAAGTATATATATTTGTACCAAAAAAAATTGGTGAGCAAATGTTTTCTAACTGAATGAATGCCATTCAAACATTAAAACAACATCCACTTTTTATTTATGAGAATAACCTTTTAAACTGTTTCCTGTTACTTTCAAAACAAAAACCTGTACATATCTTTTTGGATATGCCTGAAATATACCTTTTAATAATAATGGCCCAGGAAAAAATAGCTAAAGTGTCACTTTTTAGCGGACAAATTCCTATAATGATTTTGACTCAGGAAACTCTTATAAATCTTATTTCTAATATTGGTACCTTCCTCCAATCAGTCGAACCCTACTATAAATTTTACATCCTATGCTAAAGAAATTAAGTTATTTAGGATTTAGGATGACACTCAAAGATGTTTTAATTTGATATTTCAATGATGACCAGGTAATTTGGGCCAAAAACTGGTTTTGGGGTATTTTTGCCCTAATTCAGCCTGGAAAACCTTTAACTGCTCCCTTACCCTCATTTACACTTCAAATCAATTAAATATGAGCATACGTATATTTAATGAGTGCAAGCCATATTTAAATTATTTATTTTACATTATTTATTTAAAGGATAAAATTAAATTATTGCTAAATTTTGAAATCTCTAATGACAGATTTTGGATAGAAATTGGTCAACAAACCATTAAAAACACAAAAAAAAAGTTTTTTTTTTTTTTATGTGACTGACTATTCGTCAGTCACATAAAGTTACAGATTTTTCAATGGTATAAAAATATGTGTCATTGCCTATTAGCCAGTTTCCATCAGGTGCAACTAGGAGGTTTAGGTTGACGACTTGTGAAGGAAGATAATGTACTTACTTGCCGTTGCTTTTTTTTTTTGCTTTTTCAGTTTTACATATTTTTTTGCTCTTTCAGCTTTACATTCTTTTGTTATTGATGAACCTGCAGTACAAGTATCGCGATATTATACCCTAGGTAATCTGACAATGGCTGCACCTTACAAGTTTGGTAACTTTTCAAAACTTGTTGGGTTGGGATTTCTAATATGCAGCTACATATCCACCCATGTTGATGTTATGCTAGTAAATACCCATTATAGGTATCCATTTACTTTACAAGGTATGATCTGGTCTTCTGATACTGTCTAAACATATTCAGGTGTTGGATATATCCAAAATTTATCTTGGTTACTATGCACCCTGTGAAGATGTTCAACTATATACTTGCTTTCTCTCAATTTTTCTGGTACATAACCCTTGTACCATTGAAACTTATTTTAAACAAGCGAAACAGCAACTCAAACAATTTTTTCAGGATGATTTTTGACGATTTCTAATTTGATGGTAAATCTGAAACTGTCTTTCTTGTTTCTAAAGCTATCCTTTTGACACTAATAAGAAGTATGAAAAGGTTTTCTAAACGCTCTTCATGAGATATTTTAAACAACTGAAACAACTCATGCTTTTGAATAAGATGTGTATTTCTGTAATACGACAACTCTGTTTTCACAATCTTCTCAGCTATTTCACTTCTCAATGCGAGGATCTTTTCTAATTCATTAGATGTTGTACATGGACCACACGAAGATTTACATTCTTGTAGTAACTTTGTGATATATATAGTTTTGTTCTTCTTTTGTTTCGTTATTCATTTTGCTTATGATACCAGTTAAAATTGCATTCATTAAAAATTTTGTAAATTTTGTTTCGGCATTAACGTTGTTTGGTGGGCGTGTCTTTTAACTCATCACTTGTCAATTTAAAAAGCTGAGTAGCACGAGGATTTTTTCCAACTGCATTAGCATCTATACCATACCCCTCCCACATTGTATTTCAGCTCCAGCTACTGCATCTTTACACATTCTGAACACTTCCTTTTGCAAATCACCCTCCAATTCATCAGTTCTGACATGGGTAAACGCCACCCCAAAATCTTTTAAGGTTTAAGCGTTTCTATTTATTAAATAATTATAAAGCTTGGGTAAAATTTGTAAAAGATCTTCCTGATCATATTTTTCTACACAATTAAGAAATGGCAGAACCATGCATGAAGTTTGCTAAAAGCTGCAATTCGATGGTGAAAAATTCACACTCTAAGTAAATTTTATGTACTCTTGCAAGCAAGTTAAATTTCCAAGTTTTACTTAACAACATCTGAAGAATTGGCAATGCTTATAAAAAGGATACAGCAGAGTCACCCAATTTTTTAAACCTTTTTCATATGATATAAACTCATGTACTTCACCTTTCCTTCTCGCTAAATAGTGTAATAACTCTTCAGCCAAAGAGCAGGTCGAGCCACTTCATGGGTAACCGGTTTCAAGAATGCTTGGATTGTTTTCCGATTGCGAAAAAATAAACGTAAGGACGGATTAATTGCTTCTAAGCGTTGTCTTAACTTCACTTCTTCAGAGACCCTAAAATTTCTAAAGTTTGACGAGTCATAACTTTTCCATCCTTGACTTTTGCACAACAGATGAAACGGTCTATGGTTATTATCATTGGTGATTCAGCTGTACCATCATAAATTTCTAGATTTTTGACCACAGAATCTGTTACAATATTGCCCGTGCTTTTCCATAAACTCTTAAACCTTTTTTATTTATTTATCGTTTATTTTTTATTTCCCATAATGTGGGGAGATTATCGGAAGTCAAACTTATTAAGCGATGATCATCCACGGTTCTGGTGTACTTAGATCTCCATTTGAGCATACGGTAAATAACCTCTCAGCCAAACAACCGTAAGCTTATCGCACCGAATAGAATGTTGCTCATCTAAATAGAATGCTACTCATGTGCTGAGGGGGCGGTGCCCAATTTTAACACGGAGCCTTACGGTTGGGAGTCAAGTGTCATACCAACTGAGCTATCCGGGTACAAACTGAGCTATATAGGTACATCATTAAATCTAATGTTAAAATAACTGCAAATAAAAGTCTCTCGTATGTTTCAAAAACTATAAAAATATTTTCTCTATCTTCATATGCGATAAACAAAGGATACAAGCGAAAACATCTACCTTGGCAAAAATTCAAAATTAGGCTTTATAGGATGTTGCATCCAAATGTAACGTTATCTTCTCTCCTGTCTTCTTTAAATGTAGTGCCATATATGCATCGCTTTCCTCTTGAGTTGCTTGCAAATGTTTATACTTTAACAGAGTTCTATTGGACAGCAAATAAAATTTGTAGGCCTCTTCATAGTCTGTGCTTGTCTTATGTGTTTTCTTCTTGGGTGCACTATGAGTAAGTAACAGTATCAACAGATTTTTTCCACATTTAGTCAACAAATAGTTTTCGAACTGATTTATAACAGAAGGGCCTATTTGAGCTTCTGGTAAAGAAAATCTTTGGTTCTCAAACCCACAGATATGGAGACCTCCACTCGGGCAGACAACTGTTTGACCATACATATCATTGCATACTGTTTTTACAGCAACTCTTGTTTCTATACTTTGGTGATACATTAGTAAAAACCGACTTAACCTCATCAGTAAAAGTCTTACTTTTTTCCCTAATGTCTGGTCTTTTTATATTATTGTTTCTTCTGGGGCCCCATGCTTTTCGTCAATCTGCTCGCTTACATAACCAAATCTCGTTTCTTTTTTTTTTTTTGGTAGAATAATGTGTTATCTTCAGGAAGTTTTTCAATATCACAGCTCTTCTTCAGTAAATCTAATAACTGATGCAACCGATGAATGCTTTTGCCATTCTTTCAACTTTTCTCGCTTTGACAATGTTTATCTCTGTTCACAAGCAACTTTATCAAAGCAAATCAACAGTTTTCTTTTCAAGTACGTAACCTGAACCAAATTCTTTTGACTACATTTCTTAAAGGGCAATAACTTGGGCATTGATGGCAGTTTTTTGCTTTGGTTCATTGTTTTTTTGAGTGCGCCACCAGGTGCATAGCTTAGGATTGGAAAAATACCCAAGGAAGTTTATCTCCAAGAATGAATATTATTTCTTTTAAAAAACTCAAATTCACTACAAATAAGAAGGTAATAAGTATAGAAAATGTTCAAAAAAAAAAAAAAAGAAAAAAAAAAAGATTGTTTATTAGCTAAAAAGTGATATTGGAAATTTCCTTTAAACTTTTAGTCACTTTTTTTTTATTTTAACTTTTGTGAACTGAATTTAACGAGTTGGTTAATCTAAATAATTTTTCGTCATTGCGCTGAAATTTTTATTCATAATTGGTCTGAGAGAAATTAATATCTTTTGTGATACTAGTGTAACAGTAAACTCAAAAGGTAATGGTACTAACCTGGTTTTCTATAAAACTAAATAGTATTTAATATAATTTTATTTTAATATATGTTGGGGAGAATAATTATGGATACCTTGCTAAATTTTTGGAAATCGTTATGATACAAGTTTAACAAGCCTTAAATTGTAGAAAATAACAAATTTCGAATTAACTGTATCTGGGAAAATTAAAATAAATCATGGCCTTAATGAACATAAAAATGGCTTTAAATACCTAAATTTTGGTCAGTATATATTTCATGCAATGATAATTATTTGGATGTTTGTTTAACAAACTTTACACAAATTAAAGACAGGTAATTATTACTTTAGTTCTTCATTGATACAGTAATAAAAAAGGAGAACTTTTAAAAACCATAAAAGCTTTTTAGAAATGACCTTGTAGTAACATGTTTCAGGAGATAATATTTCATTTCACACCTTCACAAGAAGGAAATTTGATATAATAGTAACAAAGTGCCAGAAAAAACTTGAAGTTATAAAACACTCAATATTTTTGGCTAATTTTGAATCTTTTTAAAAATTTTTCTTTTTTCGTTGCTAAAAATTACTGAAAATTTAGTCATAAAATAAACTATTAGTCACAGGTGCCATAACATTAAAAAGATACAGGTGGAACAAAGAACATCAAAAAAGTCACTTTTTGTGTATTTTTAAAGGTTTTTCGGCCAAACTCTATCCAAAATCTGCCATTATAGATTTCAATATTTACCAATAATTGAATCTTATATTTTAAATTGGTGTTATAATAATTCCACTCATTAAATACGCTCATATTTGATTGCGTTGAAGTGTTAAATGAGAGTTAGGGATTAGTTAATGATTTTCCAGGCTGAATTTGGACAAAAATACCCCAAAATCAGTTTTTTTTTCCTGATGAATTTTGTGAGAATTTTTTAAAATTTTTATCTTAGTTAGATCAAAGCTCTGCTAAAAACATAGACTGACCTAAAAATTTACCTTCCACAGCTGACCTCTAATATTACGACTTAACAGAATGTGATGTTTACACGTTATTTTGTTTTTTACAAATTAGTTAATCTAAATTTCTTATTTATTTAATAACTTCAACCCTTTTAAGGAGAGGTGTTCAAGCATTCACCTCAAATATTTTTACAGGAATGATCCCTACTCACCTGTCACACGAGAAAGAGTTTGTTTTTCATCGCTGATAAAAACAATTTCAGGCCTTTTAATAAGATAGACTCGATTGAGCCACTCCTGTAAACAGCTCTTGTGGATAACTTTAACAGGAGCTGCTTATTGCTCTTGTGGATTAATAACAACCAATGATAAGCTCGATTTTCCTCTCTGGATTGAAATATTTATTGAAATGGCTGAATTTTGATACTTTCAGCAAGAAAGAGATTTGTTGCTCTATATAAAAGTTCTTATAAAACTTATATTTAAACTCACATTTGGTTTTAGATTATGTTGAATGATACTATAGATTTAAAAATGGTGGACCCACGAGGACGCATTGAGGAAGGATCAGGCATTGACGTTACCAGGGAGGTATACACAACTTTCTGGATGGAAGTTTTTAATGCTTATTTTGTCAAAGAATGTGAACGTGTACAAGTTATAAGACATGATTTGTTTAAAAAAGAGTGGAATTCTATTGGAGAAATTCTCGTCAATGATTTCTTGAATTCAAATTACTTTCCTATATCTATAAGTAAAACATTTATCTATTATTGTTGGTTTGGGGACGAGAATGATAAACATTTCTTGAGTCATTTATGAACTTTCTCTCCGTCGACGAATCAGAAACACTAAAAAATGCTTTAAATTATAAAGGGTCTTCCGATATCACTACAAGTGATAAGTTTTCAGATATTTTAGAAAAATTTAAATCCCGCAGTCGTGTTACCATGGATAACGTCGAGTCCATTGCAGGTGGAATTGCCCACCAAGAGCTGATAAGAAGCTTTTTCTTATGACTTTTTGCTGGAAAGAAAGTTCTGGTCAACTTAAAATAGCATTAGAAGGAAAGTGTTAAGAATTTTTACTGCCATTTAAAATCAACACTTTAAAAGGTTATCGGAATTCTGAAAATTAACACCATTTGACAATACAGGAAGCGACTTCATACCTTAAAAGAAGTGGTCTAGAAAATAACCTGTTGATAAAATTTCTTCGATTTGTCACTTGATCAGAATTATTTGTAGTTGATTCGATTGAAACATTTTTCTATAAACACGCATGTGAATATCCTCAACGATTAATAGTCCATATTTGTAGACCATCTTTGGAAATACCGTTGACGTATACTATTTTTTTGAGTTATATGAAGAATTGTAAGTAAGAGTTCCTGGGAAATGACAATTGTTTAAATTTTGGTTGTTGTTTTTTGTAAATAATCGTTTCTTTTTTTATCCAGTTTATAATAAACATTACTTTTAACCTTGTAATTGAGATGAAAGTGTTTTAAAAAATTTTAGGGAAATTTTGAAGAGTTGATAAAGGACATTATTGTCTAGAGTGTTAACAAAATAATGAATTATATATCCTTGAACTATATTTTTTGATGATCACCATCATTTGAAGTTTAATCTCTATTTCCCAAACTTTCACAATAAAAGCCAGCTTGGAAATCATATTAGTTACGTTTTATTTTATCCTTTTCTGAAATCCACCTGGTTTTGTTGTCCCTTTACTCTTGTTAATTTTTTGTTTGATATTTTGTTGATTGTATGATTGAATTATTTTACATACTAATGTTATACTCAGAAAACCCTTCTTATACCTCGATTTCCCCACTCGCGTTTTTAAACATAACTTTGAAACATCACAGACAGAGATGAGCATAGTATATGTTCGAATTTCTTATTTTTTTTTTCTTAATTTTGTCGGGTTGTGTGGTTGAGTGAGTTTGGTAAGGGCAAATGGGCTCTCTAAGTACTTTAACACGCGCCACGTGGTTCCATCTGCAAATATTGTTTCGGCAATTTGTTGGTTACCCACGTTAAAAGTAAAGATTATCACAAAGATGAAATAAAAAGTAACATTTTTCTACCATAACATTCGAGAATGAACATTTTTATCATTATCTTTTTTTTTCGTCTTATTTTCTAAATAAATTATTAGTTTAAAAAAATAAGTAACCGTTTTAGATTAAACCCATCAGCGCCCACCAAGCCTTAAAATGCTCAAAAAATTCTTGAGCAGAAAGGCATGGGTGTATGGGTATAGATATTTTTTCCCAAAAAATTTTCTGAACTACACCCTTTTCTCAATTGTAGCATATATGCTACAATTGCATGTCTTGCATGCCTTCAAAAAAATTCGACACAAACCTATGCAATCTTGTCTTAACTTGGGCCAAAAAACTTATATTCTTTGAATTTGTGGAAAAGAAACAATAGAAAAAACATCAAAGGGATCACTGTCTCCAATTAGCTGAAAAAGGTAAATATTAATTGCCTGAATCAAAGAGAATTCTGTAAGCAAGCAAGTAGCAAAGTTATTTACTTACTTACTTACTTACTTACTTACTTACTTACTTACTTTACTTACTTACTTACTTACTTACTTACTTAC
>JAUZNK010073040.1:0-13852 GCA_035046665.1 Euphysa ruthae | reverse complement strand
TGATAGGAGCAGCATGACTCCTGAAACGTCGCTCAATAAAATTTTATAACTCATGACATGCATTTTATCTCTTTAATAATTATAAATGCCTGAGTTGACAAACACAAATATTTTTAAAAAGTCATTTAATGTTTTCTTGACATTAAGAAATCATTGCCAAACATTACTGGTGGTAATTCAATCGATACTCGAAGTAAATTAATTCCATAAATTAAAAAACGAGTTGAACCTAATTTGTGTCCTTAACCTCGTAATAACCTCGTATATATTATTATAAAACTCTGAAATACAGCGTAAATGTTTTACGAGGAAAAAAAATACTGAGTATTTTGAATATCTCCTGCAAAAGGTTTTAAACCCTACCTGCTGTAGACATTACCCCAGTTGCCCCCTTTTATAATCAATTTGATAGCCTTATCTAAAATTTTACAAAAGTTTGACGTTCTCAACCTTGTAGATAAATTATGCTTGTATTTAGAAATTGGCCAATGGTTGGCAAAATGACGAAGCCGCCTGGGACGCCTTCATGAGTCATAATGACAATCGAAAGAAGAGTAAAATTTCTACTGTTCCAACCATGGTCGATGCTACACCCAAGTACGATGACGAAAAACCACAGGAACAGATTTTCAAAGAAAGTGACTTTGACGGCCCTCCTCCTCTAATAAACGGGTATGTTAAAAGTGAACCAGTCAGCATGTTGAATAGGCTAGAAGACCTAGACTCTTTCGAAGATACTGAGGAAATAACAAATAAATCAACATTGAACATAAACAGTTCAGAGCACAGTATGCATAGCGCAGCCAGCATTTGTAACTCTGATGAAAATAATTTACAAGATGATAAAGACAGTATCACGAAAATCAGTCATCGCAAATTTTTGCCATCTGAAGAGTTGGAAAAACTACGAAAACGCGAACGTGACGCGAAAAGAAAACAAAGAGAAAAGTATAGATTGGAAAATAAATACTCGGTGAGTTCATTTTTTTGCCATTTGGGAGAAGAGAGATCGTCATTTATAAGTAAAATAAATCGAATCCTAAAATATATGTAAAAAGTTTGAATACCTCGAAGAGAAAACTGCTATTTGAAAATATTGAGTTTATATATATATATTTTTTTTTTTTAATTTGAATCGGTTTTTTTGGAATTGAAAATAAACTTTTTTTTTTTATATTTTTTTAGGCAGACATGAGGTTTAAAAATATTTTCGTGGTGGAGGGAGTGGTTGAAAAAGTGCTTCCATCTATGTTCCGAATATTTAGCAAAATTTTTTTTTCTGCAAAAGTTTTTGCTTAACTTGTGCTATTTCATAATGAATTCTAATCTTTTTAGCAATATTAATGAAGATCTGGGGCAAAAAATGATAATTATTAGCTTGAAACCGGTGAGGTTTTTAAACCATGTGATAACCTCAATAAATGCACAGCTGCTATATTGTCGTCTTAACCAATTACTTTCAAACATTGCCAAATAAAGATACTTAAAGATTTAATACAAAAGTTTTTGTATGCTATAATGTAACTTAGTTATAACTGGTTTACTGTGGAGTAGTTGTGGGAGTGCCCTTATCTGGATGATAACTTTCACCGTTTTGGCCTCGAATTTATAAAACAGATACTTTCTCCGTTAAGAGGAGTAGGAGCTCGAAAAGGGTGCCTTAAATTTCTTTTTTTTTGGAGGGTTTTTCAGGGCAACTGTAAAATTATATTTTTGGTAAAATGTTGTCTTTAATTTTGTCAAGGGCAATGAAAATAATCTAGAGGAAGAAGAAGATGTAGACTTAAAAAACTTCTCTGCGAAGCATGAAGATGATCCAATAGAATCAATCGATCAACCACCAAAGGTTGCTTCTCCTGAGATAAAATATGAACCTCGAATGATATCACCGTATCATCAGCGCGTGGTTTCCCCTCACCATCAAATTACAAGTCCGTATCAAAACTCACCTCGCAGTACTTTTCGCACATCTCCCACTTATTATCGGCCATATTCCGATGTTTATTATCCTCAAAATAGTGTCAGTCGCTATCATCACGCCCCTGCAACACCTTCATCTGAAGTTTTCCATGAAAAAAATTCTCCTCATGAAAGTTTGTCTGAAAAGAAGCGAATCATTAGTCGCAATGTAGATAGAAAAACTCTTTCAGAGGAAGAGCTTGAAGATTTAAGAAAGAGAGAACGTGATTACCAACGCGAAAGACGTGCAAGAATTCGTATGGAAAAGGTATATATTCTTACATTACTATTATGGTGTGTGAATTACTCTTCTTCTTATATAGTTCTACTTTAATTTTCCATGCTAGCATGGGTTAGACGGGAGTAATTTTGATAAAAACTATTTAGAATGTCCCTGCAGAAACGAAGAAATTCACAGCTGTATTGTATGAAAACTTTTTAACAAAAAGCTTCAAAAAAATTCCCAAATTTTTTCCAGAGGCCGAGAATTTTTTTGTTTTTATCTATACAAACCTGTGTCTATGATAAATTAATAAAGCTTAAACCAGAAAGTTATGACTTTCGAAACAGCCGTAATTGAGCATAGAATTTTGAGCATATGCTAATCATAATAAATAAAATGAGATTTTCTCATGATTTGATGTAAATTTGAGCTCATTACTTAATTTAACTTTAATGAAAAATAGATAACTCTTATAAAACTGAACTGAATTTTAAAATAATTTCGAATTTAGGCAAAATCCCAGATCAATAAAGAAATATTTAATGATACACCTCGTCATGATATTCCTTATTACCACATGCCGCATTATCAATATCATCATCCGCAACTTAATGACGAAGAAATTGTCTTTAAGCTACATGAAAATAATCGTCTCTCATTCTCGAAGCACTCGCCGCATGAAGATCTATTGTTTTACTCGAAACGTTCGCCACAGGACTTTCATCATCGGTTAGATGAAAATGAACTTTTAGATAGCATTCCAAGTGATAACCTGAGTCGAAAACGTAATGGAAGTGAAGATTCTACAGAACTCCTTCAAGTAGTGCCCCGTACTAAAGATCACATAGGAATTAAAGATGATGGCAATGAAAACAATTCAGAACAAATTTCGATGTTTAAATCAAATGATGAAGCTTGTGAGAATAAAGTTAGCAAGAAAAATTTTTTGGAAAATATTTGTTCAACTCTTAAGAAAGATACATGGAAAAATAACGACGAAGAATATGAGGATACACTAGTGATTGTACAACCTGATAAAAGTCCTTTCAAAGATGGCAAGCGCTGTCTAAAAGAGGATTATAGATCCGATGTAGCTAAGAATGATTTTCACAATAATATTACAACAGCAGAAAGAATGGTAGCCCTTGAACAATTGGAAAGGCGAAGAAGATCAAATCGTGAAGCACAAAGGAGGCGAAGAGCCAGGTTAAAGATGCAAGGCAACCCTGATGAACGTCCAGCAACCTACGAAAAAGACGTATCTCAGCATGATAATCGCGCTTGTCATATTAAAATGACGCCATCGTCAGTGGAATGGCAGCATCAGCATAATCTACCTATTAAACGTGAATACGCATTAGAACAAATGATCCATCGTCTTCATGAGCCACGTCATTTCTATTATCCAGGATATAATAGTCATCGAGACAATAGTCATCGAGACCGAGGTTACTATTTTCATACACCTGCTCATATTACTGAATTTTCTAAACATGCATATGTTGAACCTCAATCTCTGATCGGTGACGCTCGACCCATCATGAATATTGATTCTCGATTTAAGAACCATCACGCAGGTGTTAATGAAAACCGTAAAAAGTTCTCCAATCTTTCTCAAGGTAATTGTTAAATCGCATAATGCATAACAAATTTTTTTTTTCTAACTAATTTATGTCTAAATTTGACTCTTGAGTGTGAGTATGCCATACGAAAATAATAAAAGACTTATTTTTTAGTGCTATGAGAATTTCTGATAAATTCGCAAAATACAAAAATTAAAAAATATTCTTACCATACTAGACCACGTTATGATGGAAACACAACGGATAATAAACCAAAAATATTCTCTAAAACAACTTGTTATTTATTTTTTGTAGCTGTAAAAAGTATCTGTTGACACAACTCGCCTGCAGAAAATTCTCGTTTGGATGTCCTGGACAAAATTAAGTGTGAAAATCACTACCCATTTAAAAAAATTTTAAGACTTAACTAGACCCATTAAAGATTTTTAAATAAAATTATTTGATATAAAACCACTTAAATTTATTTTTGAAACCACTGAATCTTTTATTTAATGTCCTGACAGGCTTTCTAAATTTACTCAAAACCGCCAAAGTTATATATCAAAATTTTTTTAAATATTGAAAAATTGGCTTGGACCCATACCCCTTAGGTTTTTCTCTATTTATCGGTTTAAAATACTGAAGAATTGCTGATGTCATCAAAATAATAAAAAAGAATCTCATTCTTATCATCTTTTTTTCAGATCTTCATAAGCACTTTAAAAAAAAAAAGATGTTTTTCTGGACACGTTCTCCATTTATGTTTTTCAGAAAATTTCTCTCCAAACATTATAAAACCGGATAGCCATTTCTTTCCTGGCACCCGCTTAATAAAAATAAAAAGATGCTTAGAAAGTATAAAAAAAATTTTTTTCCTTGAGGCACCTTTTTTGTTAAAAACTTACTTCTCATGTTTATTTGATAAATTATCATCATAATCCATTTGTGATGTAATTTAATTGAAAACAAAATTTTCTGGAATTTAGAAATCAGTCCGTCATTGACTCATTGTACAGAAAACAATGAGTATTTAAAATCTTCGATAGGAAGAAAACGTAAACAGATGGCTCCACGCAAGGTTGTTTCATCAGGAAGCAATTCCCCTGAAGAAGACGTGGATGTTTGTGGTTTGCAATCTGAAGTGGCGGTAGAAGATTTCGGATTGTCAAATGAAGAGGCTACTAAGGATTACACCTTGTCATCTGAAGGAACGCCAAAGGATTACAACTTGCCATCAGAAAAATCACCGAATGATTACACTTTGTCATCTGAAGGAACGACGGAGGAGTTTACGTTGTCACCTGATAAGACGAAAGAGGAGTCCAAACACCCATCTTCTACGCCAATCGAATAAACTTGATAAAACTGTAAATATGTATATATATATGTGATTAAAATTTTGTTTGTATGTTTTTATTTAAAAGAGTAAACTTAAAATTAAAGTTTCATGAATTTAATACGGTAATAAGTCTTTTGGAGTTAGAAAATATATTTTTTTGTAAAAATGACTGTTGCCATTAATCGCTCAAAATACAAAATTATTTCCTATGAATCATAAGGGGTGAAATTTTCAGTTTATATTTACATAGGTTCCTATCTATCACTCATTTGTTTAAAAAGGTAAATGGTGAGCAACTCGTTTTGTTTAGATCGTATAGCTTTGTTATATTTGAAGTGTACCCTTTTTATATAAAAAAATCTGGGAATAAATTTTTAAAACACTGGGGAGACAAAATGGGGCATTGCAATACGAAAATAATGCTTTGCAATACGAAAAAAAAAATAAAATAAAAACGAAAAAAAAATCGCTTGTATAAAATAACTATAATTTTGATGTCAAGAAAATTCTTTCCCAGTTATTTCTTAAGCTTACTACTACTACTATTACTAACACTACTACCACTATTGCCACCACTGTCGCAACTATAACTAAGACACCTACTACTGCTATTATTGGTACTGCTGCTACTACTGCTACTACTATTAGCAACTGCTGCTACTACTACCACTCCTACTTATGCTGCTATAGTTTTTGAACTGTCGTCACACCAATACCAGACAGTGGTTCAAACTTTTTCCTAGACTCTCCCATCTGATTATCAAATGTTCTGAAAAAATTTTCATCTGAGTTAAACCAAAATTCCAAATCTATCCTAGAGTTTAAGTAGAACTTTTTCACATACGTAAATAAATTTTGCTGCTCTATGCCTAATTGGGGCGAATAATATCCTAGTTATTTAGCTAAGTCAAAATCTTTATTATCCTCTCTCCACCCCCACCCTTCCGATTCCACCTTTTCTCTTCCTCTCCCAGACACCCAAGAAAATTTTTTGATTTGTGGTTGTGTCGAGATTGGCTATGGTTGATAATTGAAAAATAATTGTTATTTGAATGTAAGGAAAAAGAAGAGAAAAAACAAAAATTGTCAATGATTTTGTTTCATTAGAAACAATCAGCCAAGCGACAAACTATGGTCGAAAGATTACAAGTACGACACCCACTTCTGGCAGAAATTTATTTTCCATGTTATTATCTCTTGAGTTTCTGAGCAAAGCCTATCACTTAATGCAAGCTAACTCAATTTGGTCGGTTTGTTTAGTTGAGCGAATTTCGTAGGCAAAAATGTGCGTTCTAAGTACTCCAAGATCCAAGTGGATCTTCTTAAGTGTGTATTTAATCTTAGACAGTTTTAAGCATGTAATTTAAGTTGGGTCCATTGCAGAATTTAAATGCATACACAGCAATACCCTGATTTACCCTCATATGAACAGGCAGACAGTATATGGCTCTTTACTGCTATCGAGTCGGAGCATTTCCTTGAGTTCGCTCTAATGCTAATGTTAGGAAATATTGTTTTCTGTATAAAAATCTATATAAATCTATATAAAAAGTTGGGAATTCATCATACTTAAAACATAACAACCCATTGTCTCTCCAATCAGGATTTTATCTAATAAGCATCCTAGGTGTTTGACTGAGTTATGTTATTTAATGGGTGTTCCTCTAAAAATTTTATTCAAAGGATCTGCTTTTTTAGCTTTCATTTTAGATGAAAAGAGGATACACTTGGTTTTTTTTTCTCTAAAGTACACCCTTAGTTTGTTATCAACAAACCACTCACAAAAGTTGGAAAAATTTCTGTTTAGAATAATTTATATTTCTTTTACATTGTTATGTTGGAAAACCATGCAAGAGTCATCTGCGTAAAGAAGTATTTCATAGTCTACAATCATGTGCAAAATATTATGGGATTGATATGCCATTAGGACACCTTATTAATTGAAAAAAATACCATAAGCAGTTAAAAATATGGATACAACCCCCATATTATGCTCAACTTAAGATGATCAGAAAGAGAAATTTCAAGTGATCCCTGCTGTGTGCTTTCGTCAGAAGCATTTAAAAGATTGTAATCTAATATCGACAAGGTATTTGTTACTCTTGTAGGATCCCTGATTAGTTGTGTAAGACCAAATGTGGAACAAAATTCACAATACTTATTTAAAAGTTCATTTTGATTGAGAACTCTTTTGTCAAAAATTTAATTGTTTTTATTGGTGCAAAGTGTGGGCTAAAGGCTTAAAATTGATACCAGGTGGCCTGCTAACTATACCCACTGTAAAAGGTTTAGTACGAGCCAAACATGTTTTCATTGTTATTTTTGGGTTTAATAACATTGAAACTAAGATCGTCCTTGATTTTACAAAATACACCTCCACCAGATCTATTTCTTTCTTTCCTTAAGATTTGATATCCACTAAGTTCAATTTCCCTGTCATTTATGGAGCTTACTTTCAGTAATTCCAATAATTGATGGTTTTGAAATTATTGCAATCATTCTTAAACATTCAACTTTTGGTTGGATGCATCCACACGTAAAATCAAAATTTTAGCTTTATAAGCAGTATTTAAAGATGCAGTTTGTGTGGATTTAATTTCGCGAATGGACAATTTCTAAAATTTTGCGAAAAGGCCTGAAAACCCGCAAATTTGCGCAAATTGATCCACGCGAAAATTTATCCATGTAAGGTATTTAAAATAAAACTTAAGAGATATAAGGAAAAGAATGCTGAGAATAAAAACATGAAAGGTAAAAAAAAAAAAAAACAAAAACAAAGACAAAAATAGTGAAGTGACACTGAAATTATTTTTTTGGGTAATTTTATATTTTTCATATTTATGTTTTGATTTAATAATATTTCTTTGAATTTTATGTATAAAGTAAGTTAGCTGTGTGTGGAACAGACACATCTGATTAGAGCACTCCAAAAAAGTCAGAGAGTAGACAGGTCTAGTGTCAAATTCCCTAAATACACAATAAAAAGGAGATGATAAAATCAATTGTTTGCAAAAATAAACTAACGATAACACTATCAGAAAAAGGTTCCAAAATTCTAACTTAAGTTTAAACAGCCATTTCAAAGCAATAACCAAGATTGGAATTAACAAAACAAGGTTATGTGTTTCCATATGGTGTTTTCTTCAGTAGTCAAATCATAATAAAGGTGACTTGATTTATATCTTCACGAGTTTAAATTGACATTATTTTGATTGAAATTAATAGATTTTATGTATTTCTCATTAACGAAGTTAACACGTACTTGTTGGTTAGATTGAGAAATTTATCATTGCAGATAAGTTTATGAGTGTAAAGAAAAATAAATTTCTGTAGGTAAACAAATTCAGAACAGTTACGTATAAATAAAAATATGATCTGAATAGTATGAATATCGATTTCAATGGATAATCAAGTAAAAACAAGAATATATAAAGAAGATTTTTTAATTAATAACAAAATCACTATAAAAATTGGAGTTCAGTAAAGTAAATAAAAATTTAAATATTGGTGTAAAATAATTTGTTGAAAATGTGATAAATATCAAAACGATCTCAGCCATAGTTGTAACTGTATGGCTGTTACTTGTAAAGTTGATACTTGTAAAAATCCTGCCAACGCACAAGATATGAAACCAACTGGCTCAATTCCACCTTCCACCAATGCGAGAAAGACCATTATCACCAACAGAATTTATGAAAATTTTTGAGGATGACAATGCCTCCACATTACGTTGCCCACACCCTCCTCACTGCCACCCACAAGTACAAATAGTTCACCCTGATCACGATAAATGCTTACTTTCCGTTTGGGATAGCTGACAACATTACGTATTCAGCTAAACGTCTTCGCAAGAGCATGGCAAGGCTTCGAACGCGGGAAACATGAGTGTTTTGTATTTTTAACAAGTTTCGAAGAAAATCCAGTAGGAAATTCAAAGCCACAATAGGATATTGTGTCTTTCACAACAACCTGGTTTCTTCTCCCCAACACACTAGATTGCTGGCATGTTTTAAAGCAGAATTCCTACCTATGATACTTTTCAGTTTAAATTCCATTGCCAATTTCAGGCTACTCTAATTATTCAAATACAGGCTATCGATCCAAAACAATTCAGCTTACCTCGAATACAACCTTAACAAACAATTCCCGACCTTAACTCTACCTAGCTCTAAATTTCAGTCTTAAACTCTATCCAGCCTTAAATCACAACCTTACCGTTTACATAGCCCTAAATTTAATCCATATATATACTCTAACCTGCCCTAAATCCTCAAAAAAAAAATTCGTCCCAACACTAAATCCAATGAAATCGTAAATCCCAGTCTTACAGCCCAATCGAAAACCCTACCCAACCATAAATCTCACGAAGAACTATATCCAACCTTATACTCGATCCAATCACTTCTTTCATTAATCTTAGTATATCAATCAATTCTAATCTTAAACACTACTTTATATAAAACACCTAAATCCAATCAACCCATCGGCACAACAGCGAAATAAGAGACTTTCATTTCATCTTCAATTTCAAAATCATATTTATTCTAAAAAAAAGAAACCAGAAATAAAAAACAGAATAATCTTAAATATTGAAATCGGAGATAAATATACAGGGATAACACAAGGAAAGGCGAGGCCTTGTTTACAAAGATTAGTCCTTTCCATTAAAATAACATGAATGAAAACGTATGCTTTACCTGAATAGTGAAGTTATCTAATTAGTTTTAAGCTAAATTTCTCCCTCATAAAAGTTAAAAAGTACTTAAACCTACCTGTAAATATAAACAACCTTAGACCAAATCAAAAATCGAATTCCACAAAACCCCAAATTCTCTCCAACAATGAATCTAATCCGGCCTCAAATAAACAAGCTTGGGCCGTTTATATATCCAACACAAGACTCAATGCAACATCAAGCTCCATTCAGTATCAAACCTCCTTAAAAACTCTGCCTTAGGATTTGCTCAGGACTTGAATTGAATTGATTAAATTATTTGGCTACAGCCACGGAAACCTGGAAGATTCAGATATTTCTGTTTAGATTTTAGAATGTCAGGGAATTTTGTTTCTATCAATCCATTTTCATAACATAACTCTTTATTTCTGATGTTGAATGTCGAACTAATTTCGTTTTTCAATCAGGAACTTGGACCATGTGTCTTGCTACCTACTTAAAATTTAAATATACAAGATATGGGCTTTTTGTAATGCTGTTTTTTTTTCTGCTGTTTACATTTAGGCTAACAAAAGATTCAGCTTTGTGCTGTTCCGTCTTCATCATATGTGAGAAAATATTATTTATTGTTAGATGATTCAATTCAGTTTCTTTTTCTTTCTCAATGTTGTTATTTGAATTCTAAAATTATATTGGTAGTAATGGTTTAGTAGTAATTCTTAATTGATAATTATAGTTAAAAATTTATATTTAGAAAAAGAATTAAAAAAATTTAAAAAAAAGGAGAGCTTATTTTAATCAAAGACAGATGCTCCAACGCCACCTCACATGAACGGCGACCTTGTGTTGTTACTTAAGTATCCTAAGGATGTTTATTAAATCTGAAGCTATTGAGGCTTGTTCCAAACTTACAAAAAATAATCTATACAACAAAGAGAAACGATTGAAGCTAAGTCAGATTAATATTGGCTTTGCTGCTGGAAAATCACTGTCAAAGCACAGAAGGAAAGATACGACTTCTTTAAAAGATTTTGGATAATTTAAAATTCAGCGTATTAGGCTCAATTTCAGCTGTGAAAAGTTGTTTGAAAGATGTACACCCAATTACTTGGTCGCTAAAATGATTACTTGAATTATACCAAATTCGTTTACTCAGAGTACACATGAAGCAAACATAAGCCAAATGAATACTTTGCTGCGTCATCTTTTCACTTGACATCTTAACTCCTTCTCCTTTAGACCAAGTTAATGTCAAAAGAATGCAATTTAAATCGAGAAATTTTCTTTGGCTATGATAAATCGAAACTCGTGGATGATTTTTACATCATATTGATTTTGAGCTGTGATTTTGAGATACATCCTTTTTGTACAAAGATATTGCGTTTTGGCCGACACAAAATGAAGTTTTTACGCATGGTGGTAATTATAATTAGAAGGCGAAAGTGAGTGAGTGTTGCCTTGATTGTTGGTTCGAGTTCAGGCGGTATTGTGGAAATCATTGGCTGTAGGTATGGATCCAAGATATTGACGATCATGAAATATGTTTTGAAGTTTATACCCTGTCTTAGAAAACAAACTAAATATAAAACGAACAATATAACGGTGCAAGAAATAATAGATGCGGAAAATCATTATTGTAAATAAAGAAAATTTTGATTCAGTAAAAAACTCCATATATCTATTTAAAGACATCGGCATATTATTTCAAGTAAAAAGACGAATTAGTGGAGTTGAAACCTTTGCGTATAATATAAAATTTCCAATCTTATTAGAAATGTTTTATTTGTAATGTGGTTCAAAAGAAAACAATGTTCGAACCGGAAACGTCTTGTTTACCAAGCTTTCGCATTAAACGTAACCATAGTTTCGTACATGTTGGTGTCGATTACGCTCGTCCTATGTTTTATATAGAAAACATTTTCAGCAACAAATTGTATATTTTGTTATTTACCTGTGGCGTATGGTGTTAATTTAAAAATAAAAATTTACCTCGGCCTTCATTCGTTATTACTGGCCTTACGAAAACCGCCACGTTTGTGAGACGCCAAAGTAGAGGCTTGGGGCGAGACAATTGCGCATGCGTTCGGGGAATCACCAGCGGTTTTCAACGCAGCCCAAACGCAAAACGAAGGGCTTTCACGTTGAGCTCAAGACTAAGGTTTGTTTTAATAATTTTTGCATTTAACGTATTGTATTTATCAACAATGAGGGAGGGTTCTGTTTATTAATTTATGATCGAATTTGTTATATTCCTTTTCTGTTACAATTTCGTTATAAAAATAAAATATTACTTTTTGTCTGGTTTTTTCTGTATTGATGATTTGTTGATTTTTATGCAGTTTTACAGATTTATACAGATTTTTAACTTGTATTATTTATCTTAAACGACCAGGTAGATAACTTTATATTTTTAAGTAGCATGTTTTTAAACGTATTTTTCTTTGTTTTGATTTGATTTATTTTTTCTATCTTTTTTTTAGATATAAGTATTGGTTGTTGACATGGATCAAGCATGATCAAGTCTTATGGAAACAGAAAGGTAAAATATTTCAAAAATTTCCGTTTATATCTGGACCAAATCGCTGAGACGTTAAATGCAAAACACTGCGTTACAACGATCACTGAGAGATCGGCTTGTTAAGTTTACCAAGTCATATAAGGCAAATAAAAAGTGAAAAAACTACTTGTCAGCGGTGTATCACCAGATCACACAGAGCTTGATGATTTAATTGAAGAAATAATTCAAATGCAAGATGAGTCTGAGAAAATCGCTGCACAAAATTCAGAAAAAAAAAGTAAGAAAATGGAAAATGGAACAACTGCAGAAATATATGTAAATCAGAAATACTTTCTGAAAAAAGAAACGAACAGCAGGGTAATGTGAGGATAATGATAGTGATTTTGTATCACCTCCACGAAAAACAAGAAGATCCGTTAATGATACTATATTATTTTTACGAGAGAAATCAGAACGTGATGCTAAATTCCGGTGACAAGAACTTGTTGTACGACAACAAGAGTTAGAATTGAGTCGAGAAAGAGAACAGGCAAGCCAGCTTCTACAAAATCAATCAATCTCAATCAACAAAATCGGACACTCATGTTTCTATTTGCTATGTTTATTGAAAGATTCTAGAAATTTTTATAATTATATATTAATATATAACAATTCTCCACTAGACACCTATGCAAAATCCCTTAATCTTGGTAACAGACCAGGCATAGCTAACATAGCACTGTCATGTCTTGCCTTCAACTGGTCAAAACAGATTGGCTATCATGCCATTTGGTGTTATCACTGTTTGATATTTGAGTGCGTGATGATATTTATGGCCATTGTATAAAATCCTCTGGTGTTCGATTGGTATAGAAACAGCCCTAACTGTACTGTCAATGAAACCCCAAATGTTACCTAAATCTCAAAATGCTATCGGCAAAAACTTTTAGATATGCTGGAGATAGCCATGTTTGATCAAGTTCATTTAATAGTGATCCTCAGTCGTCTTGTAAATCTGCAGAAGAGCTCTCCCAAATAGAAGTATTATATCCACATAACGACATTGGCACGCCAGCCGTTTTGATTTTTGTAAGGTCACTATTACACACTTCTCCTTCGTGGGGAGGATATTATGAGATATTTGTCGGTTTAGCGAAACCTTGCCTGAAAAATGTTATTGGAAAAGCGCTTCTGACTTTTGAAGAACTACGAACTGTCTCAAGTGAAATCGAAAGCACATTAAATTGCTGACCATTAATGTATGTAAATGATGATCCAAATAATATTATTTTAACTCTAAACCATCTAATATATTCGGGGGGTTTAAATGAAAAGTGTTTAGTAAAATTAAGTAAGTAAATATTCTTTATTTCAAATTGGAAAAATTTACAAATCTAGTTTCCAAAAACAAAAAACTAATTTTATTCAATTTTAACAATTAAAAAAGGTATATAAATACATATAAATTATTTTAGTTATAATAAATTAATAAATTAAGACTTATTGTCTACAAATTTTGAAGTTACAGTGTATAAGTATGGACTTTACTTTCGATTTAAATTTGGAAAGTGTTCTAGAAGTTTTGATTTCTTTAGTG
>JAUZNK010073029.1:0-13852 GCA_035046665.1 Euphysa ruthae | reverse complement strand
TATATATATTAAATATTTATTTATTTTTTGCAATAAAAACAATTTAAAAAGACTAGCTTGAAAAAACAAAGTTAAATAACAATTGGTGACAAAATAAAATTACGTGAGAGGAAAATTGTAGAGCAACCAACTTAATTTATAAATGTATTGACTGTATTCCCAATAAACCAAATAGATCTTCATTAACATAATTGTTGATTGTTGAATTTAGTTGCAGTTTTCTTCTATCATCAATTATCACATACCATTTTGAACTTTGGCTTGCCACAAGCTTGCCATGCTTTTGCAAACCTTTATACATTGATTTTTGTTATTGAAACAAAAAAATTGATTCAAAAATCTGGGAATTCAGATAATAAATTTTATCTCTCCAAAAAAAAAATGATCCAAAAATCCAACACAGTAGGATTGTCAGGAAACATCAACATCAAGTTCTGAGGTTTTAGTGAAGGAATAACATTATCTCCAAGGACAGTATCATATCACCATTATAAAAACCAGGTGCCTTTCGATATTTTAGAAGTTGGAGCAGAACAAACATCATTTTCGTCTTTTCAGAGTCTGAAAAGCCATTAAAATCTAAATTTGCTCATCTAAATCAATTTACGAAGTACACCAAATGATGCACATTTAAAAATTCTTATGTTTTGGTCTCTAAAACAATTTTATTGGCATTTTAAACTTTTATTATCGTTTGTCCCCAACACCTGGAAAAGTTTTCATAAAAATAAGCTACTGTAAAAGACAACACCTAAAATTTATTAAGTTATCAGACTAACAGAGGACGAGTCGAAAAAAAGAAGCGCACCTAAAGGACCTTTTAATTACAAAAATATTTTGGAAAAAAATTCTTTCAGAATTGTCTAAAAAATGAACGAGGAAGAAAAAATAACTCCAAAATTATTGTGGTCTATTTTAAACACTAAAAAAATTTCTGAAAAATGAACACTGTTTAAATAGAAATTATTAGGCCACCCTAAATAATATATATTTTTCCGACCAAACTTTGATAACTTCAAAACAGTTCATAACTTTTTGACTGCCTATACCTTTTTCCAACAGTATAAACTGCTTTTAATTGCCAACATCTTTTCTACAAAATCTATTAATTTTAATTATAAATTTATCAAATCACTTGGTTGAGAGGAACACTCCAACCGCCTTAAGTAATCAACACTGAATTTTTCTAACCTTTACCTCTCTTGTTAAGAGAAAGGAGTGTAAACTATGCATTTATTGGTTACATGTTACACTACATAAATTACAAGTCTACTGATGATACCAAGTGAATGGCACATTTCATCACAAGAAATGCAATCTTTTTTTTCTGTATTAATCATAATCGTACTAATGTTATAAATTTTAAGTTATTCTAACTTTTAATTCTAATTTTTAATTAATTGTAAAGATGTGCATGCTGTCGATAAACTATGTTTTATTGTTACACACTAGCACATTTCATCATGAAGAAAATAAATGGATTAACAATCTTACCTCATTTTGACTGTCTTTTAAATTGAAAACTAAACTTCTGTACTTTGATTTGTATTTTTGCCTAGTTTCACCGAATAGTTTGAGCAGTTCCTCTTCAATCTGCGTACACAGTTTAAAAATGGAGCTAGACTTTATAGCATGATTCATATTCTGTTTACATCGAGCAATAAGTGCTTGACGTAAAGCATGGCGGACATTACTACGAACAACAGTGTCTTGGTCTTTTTTCGATTTTTTCAACAATGTACTTGGTTTTTTACATAAAAAAATCAAAATTTTTTTTTTTTTTTTTTTTTTTTTTTTTATAGTCAACATTGAAAAAATACATTGACTTTAATATTTATGCCCAGCAAAGCTTGTAAGAGTATATCTTCATCAAAGCAAAAAAAAAAAAATTGAATGCAATGGGGGATGAGAATGTGTAATCTAAATAATGTTAAAAATTTATTAACAGCACGTGAATAAAAGGAACATGAATTTCTACAGATTTTATATATCATTTCAACCAAATTTATTAGTAACTTTAATTCAATTAAATAAATTTATTTAACGTAGTTAAATACAATAATTATAAAATATTCATAAATAATTAAAACAAATAAATAAATAAATAATTCAACAAAAAAAAAACATTAAATTCAACAGTTACACAATTTTTAATTCATAATTTTCTCCTTTCCACTCTTTAATTCGACGTTGAATGATTTGCAAAGTATGAGTGTGTTTTAATGAAGATTTCAATAACGGTGGAGATGATTAAAGCATTATGAAGAAGGTCGTAGTAAGATCATTCCATACCAAATCAACCAAAAAAATTGATTTTGTCACCCACCAACTCCGATTTGATTGATTTTTGGTGAACAATGTTAAATCATGTATGGATGAACTGTGCTAAATTTTATGGTCTAACTCCCTACCACTCTTGAGACTTTTCGTGACCTGCAATTAGAAGCCAATATCTGGAGAAGCATTTATTAGATATTTACAAATCTTTGGAATTATGTTCTACAGATATACAGATCTATACAAAGAAAAAACTAGCAGGGTTTTTTGCTTTTAAAAAAAATATTTATGATTGAAAATTATCAAAAAAATATTCCAGAAAAACACTTTTTGGAAAAATAAAATGTGCTAAATTGTCATGCAACTTTCTGTTTGCATGCATTTATATAAAAAGAGTACTAATTTTAGTTTTTCTTAATGACATGTTTAAAAAATTTTTTTAACGAAAAAGTAGTTTGTTGTTGTGCTAGAAATTGAGCTGTTTTGTAACAAAGGAAACATCCATCAAAGGATGTAGACTGCTCTTTTTATAACAAACAAAGAGTTCATCAAGTACCATGAAGAAAAGTTATTTGATATTTTAGTATAAAAATTATCCAGATTTGGTGAGTAAATATGATGACTAAAGAACAAATTAAACCATCAAGAAAAAATGGAAAAAGCATTAGTATAAAAATTTATTTTTTTATCATCGCGGAAAATGATAAAAAAATCTCCATTTTACCGCAATTTGAGAAAATCCTCTTTAGAAAAACAGAAAAAAATCCCAATTTTAACGCAATTTTAAAAAATTTAAAAAAATTGCACAACAGGAGAAATACTTGAAGAATTGTGTCATAAAACACATTATGCTGAAATAAAAAATTTAATTTGTTATTAAATGACAACGGAGGATAAAGAGATTATATGTGAAGAACAGTCAAACAACTGAAGAAAATTCTACTGTATGCAGTCACCATACTAAACAGTTATAAAGGGATAATCTGAGAAACTCAAAGCAAGCATGTTATTGTTGTGATCCTTATGACAGACACAAAGCTACATCTCGTAAGAAACAGAAAACTGCTACTAAGTTTTCTTTTTTTAATAGTACTTCAGAACTTCAATTCTTTAAACAAAACAAATCAAGTCACTAAAATACAACTATTGTCAGATTTCCAAATAATGACAAAGGATATAAGTTCTACAACTTCTTAACTATAGCCGATCAAAAATAAATACTCAATTTGTTGAGTAATAAGCATATATAAATTAAGAGTAGTTTTGGCGTAAAAAAAGCATCCATAAAGAAGAAATTTAAACAAGATTCGTTTAAGTGATTCAAAGCATGACATCGCTTCTGTCAATGTCGAATGTAAAATGACAATACTATCAAAAACTGCTGATATCGGCAATTTCGTTTTTTTTTTTTTATACCTAAATAACACTATAATAAGAGACCTAATATACAAATAAAAACGACCTCCCAATCAACTACTTCTTATATTTTAATTGAATTGTATAATACAATGTATTTTTGCTTAAAAATCAAGTTTTCACCAATAGTGACATCATAAAAATGCTTACATAAGCAAAATGGCTGAAAATAATTTGAAATTTTTATTTGAAAATCTGATGTAAATAAGGCTCAACTAACATAATGCCAACTTGTTTATCCATTAGATTAGTAATAAAACTTACAAAAAGCCCAACCTTTATAAGGTTAATGTCAAATGTATATGGTTGCTTTTTGCCACTTGTCATAGAAAATCATCATGTGACGGAATTGGTGATATCGTTAAAAGGCAGACTAATGGAGCAAGTTTACAGAGACCAAGTCTCAACTCAGATTATGGATACAGAAACTATATTTGAATTCTGTCAAAGTAAAATTTCTGGAATAACTACACTGTTTATATGAATTCAACGAATGTAATAAAGTACAAGAACAAATGGCTGAGAGATATTTAATTGCAAAAAAGCCCTGGGACAAGCAGTTTTCATTACTTTGTGTCAATCAATCAATTTAGTATTTGGGGCAAAAAGGCTTTCAGAAGATGCTTTCAAATTAACATTTAATTTCTCAGCAGTATCAACAGATAAAAATATTAAATTATATATGGTATGCATATATGGTGGTTTAACTTGGACAAGTGTAGAAAATTGTGATATTCAAGTAAGGCTCATGCACCCTCACCTCACATATCAGATAACCATAAAAGATGATTCCGCTATAACTGAGAAAATTAAACAATAGTGAAAAGAATTTTATGATATTTATGATATTCTTATATATCATGAGATATATATATATATATACTTCTCTGACGTTGTAAGTCAGTAAAAATATTTTTTTAACAAAATTTATTTAACAAAATATGGAAGCACAATTACAAAGCCATATTATTTTTGAGCTAAAACAACTGTTTAAATTATATTTTAAATCATCAATAATAAACTTTCAAAACAAAAAACCCTTCCAATTTTTTTTCTTTACGGACGGACCTTGTATATGTGCACATTTCCAAAGATTTGTACAAGTCTAATAATAAATGTTTCTTTAGATATTTGCTTCTAACAGTGCACCATGAAAATAAATCTAAAATTTCTAGCAAAATTTTTTATTGTAAAGTAAACTGTGTTGATGGAGGAATATCAGTCTTTTGGCATTAAAAATGAGTTAAGTAGGTCTCAAAATAGTCACGTACTAATTTTTATGTAATTCGATCCATAAATGACAAAAAACCATTGGGGGAAAATTCACTTTCTTAGAACTCCTTAAGAAAGTCTTTTAAAAGCTGGGACTGAAAAAGAAATTGCTCATAATCGTCTTGTGTAGTTTTAGTTGATAAAATCTCTTTCCTACCTGGTGTCTATCTGCCTTTGGTTATATCAATCATTATGTATTTTTTCAGGGTTTTACCTTGAGTTTTAGTTGATAAAATCTCTTTCCTATCTGGTTTCTATCTGACTTTGGTCATATCAATCATTATGTATTTTTTCAGGGTTTTACCTTGAGAGGGGCTAAGTACCTGATTTATTCTAAGAGAATTTACAAATCTTAGCTTTCATATCGCTGATAAAATTTGATAAGTTTTTTCTTAGTTCATTCCTTTCAATTTTCAATGAACCAATCGTAATCATTGTTTTACTAGAAAATATTTACAAAGATATGCAAGATCTTAACAAAATTTATTTGCTCTTTCAACAAAAATTTCGCTCATTTTTGTCTTTAAAAAGAAATTTTAAAATACGTTTGAAGTTTAAAATAAAAATATATCATATATAATACTATTACAGTGCTATAATTATTATGATGAATAATAGATAGTAGATGCAATACAACTAATTGGCTTTTTGCAAAACCATTTCCTGAGGTTAAAAAATTGATAAAACTAATTAAATAATTAGTTAAATAAAAAAATATTCCAGCAGATGTGTATTTCTATAAAAACACATTTTTTAAAAATGAAAAAAATCTATTTCTATATAGTGATAAGGAAACAGAGAAATGAAGATGCGATATACACTTTTTTATTTTTTTTATTGAAAATTACATTTAAATAATTTTGGATAAATTTTACAACATAAAATGGAGAAAATAAACATTATAATCATAGCACTCACTATACCTGCTTTATGCATGCAGGTTATTGGAGTTTTACTGTTAATAAAAGTACGGCAAAAGATTGATAAATCTCAACTAGTAATCATACTTAACATAAGCATCATTGAAATTAATTTTGTTTTAATGATTATTCTACTAAACATTGGAATTATCGGAACGTATTTAATAACATATATATTTTTTTTCAAAATTGTGTTTTTCTTAATTATGACATTATTAACACTTAGTCGATTCTTTGAAATTTATTTAAATATCAAATATCCTTTAATTTGGACATACAGAAGAATAACAAAATCTATAGCATTTTTTTGGGTGTTTGGATTTACTTTGCATTTACCTGCATATTTTTATGAACTGGTGAAGACGCCAGCATTTTCTGGCATTATATTATTTATTAACATTTCAATCATAGTGCTGGTAATTTTCACGTACAGTTATGTATGTTACAAATTATTTAAAATGAGAGTGACACACAGGATTCAGCAAAACATCAAAAAAAGACGGTTACAAACTAAATTTCTAGTACCTGGTTTAATCATTACCTCTTATGTGTTGCTCATAGCGATTCCAGACTTGATCTGGATAAAGGACCATACCCTTTCAGTTCATCCACTGGTTTATGTGTGTCTTTTAATTGGATTTCTTTCAGACACATTAATTTATATCATATTTTTGAATCCAGTGAAGCGATATGTATACAAAATAGCATTTAACAGAAGAAATGAAAATGTTATCAGGCCGGGAAAAAATCATATTAAAAAAATTGAGCCTATATGTGATGAAGCAAAAGAGAATATACAAAACTGAGTGTAGCAATTCATACTTCATGTAATGGCACAATTCATAAAAGAGCAAATGGGTCTTTACCTTGATGTCCGTGTAATTTCACATAGAACTCCAAAATAATCTATTATGTCAAAACTATCATTCATTCATTTCATTCATTTAAATCTGGTTTAATTATTTGAAATGATATCAATTTACATTAAAGCAACGTACTTCTTAGATGAGCAAAATATAATCAAAAAAAGCGAATTTTTTTTTAAGTTTTAAAGCTATTGTATAAATTGTGTAAAAAAATGAGACATCGTAAAGAGAATTTTGGAGAAAAAAAACTTAATGATAACCAAATTTTTGTTTTTTATTTATAGTGATATTTAAAATTTTTCAAAAAAAAACTACTTCTCAATTTGACCAGTTTGTTTTATGCTAGCTTATATAGCTGGCTTGAAAACCTCTACTACCCTTGCTGTCACATGACTACCTTTAGTAAAAAAGTTCTGACACCTATGAGTTTTAGATACGCACACACACATACACATATACATACATATTGCCAAGCAGTTATCTTATATGTTTTTATTTTTTTTGTGTATGACAGAATTCAAATTATATTAACCCTTCAAGTGTTCGAGACGTACTATTATGCGGATCAATATCTTGCAGAAACTGTTAGACATAATAGAGCGCACACCAGTTAGGTTCAACTCAATTTTTTTTTAGATGATTGGAATTCAGATTTTCAAGATGATATTTTTGAGGAAGAAAATAATGATATTTTGGACACTCTTTACACTCTGCTGTAAGATCTAAACCTCCATTTAGAGGATAGCCCTTATATAAGAAGAAAACTAGTGAATTTTAGAATGTATTATAGGAGGATAAGCCCCCAGTAGAATAAATGAATGAAGGAATGAATCGATTTAATTTTATTGGAGATCGAAAATAAGCCAATGAAATAAACGACGGCCCAACAGAAATTTCTGAATCTTTGATTAGTTTACCCCCATCATTTTTTACATATAAACTTATATATAAGCCGTGTATTGTATCAGGGTATCCTAAATCTATGTCACTGGATGTAGGCTAATAGAATAACCATACCCTAAACCTATGGCACTGGATGTAAACAATAAAAAGCATATATTAACCATATACAAACAAATCCAAAGATAAACTGAAACCTAGCCAGTGAAACACATGAAAAGGATGCAAAAATTAAACCGATACATGAATACCTCGTTAGACGCTGGAAATGATTATTGACACGTTTATGATTTTTGTCATGTTATCTTGCTTATTTATTATATTATTAGTACTTTGGTGTTAAATCTTTTGCAGTCTGTGAGATTGGTTTGTGATCAGCTCCTTGGTTTGAGCAATATGGCACAGACAGTTTTTTAGATTATTGTGTATGTGTTTATTTTATGACTGTTGCCATGTTACCTTACTTATTTATTGTATTAATTGTTTAAAACCCAATTTAAGAACCATATCTAGACCCTTTTCATATGTTAAGCGAAAGCTCATTTAAATAAACAACCCGTTAATTATCTGTGCAGTTATAAAAAACCTACATTTAAAGGGTTAAGGTCTCACTTAACATAAAGAGTGATGGAATAAAACTAAGTAATTATAATATGAGTCTTTATAACTTAAGGTGTAAATATTTTAACACTCATGCCACTTAACCACAAAAAAAAAACATTTGAGCATCTGTATTTAAATTGCTTATCTTAAACAGTGGCAAATAGATATTTGACTACAAAAAACTAAATATTTTTTAAAACAGCCCTAAGCCAAAAATTTTTAACTTTTCATCAATAATTCTTTAAGCCAAAAATTCAAGTGTCAGGAAAATCTAGAAAAAAGAACAATAACATACCTGGTTTCAACACTTCATAAGTGGGATGTTCCTCAAGCCAAGCAAACAAATACTTCTTTGTAGGTGCCATAACACCAGCTACAACTTTACCAGTAGCTTTTTCAAACACTGCAATACGCTCTTGTGTGCTTTCCATCATACGGTCTGTAGAAGATGTTGCAGGGCTGATTATTGTCCCGTGAGAGGTTGTACGAGTCTACAAAATATAAAAAAACAGTTTAGAAAGTACAGGTTTACATTTATATAGCAGACACATTCATAAAAAAATTTTGGGGTTTAATCTTTTGAATAATAAATAACCATTAAAAAATTATAAAAATCAATATTGCCATGCCATTTTACTCAACTGGCGCTTAGTGACTAGTAGGCTCTAACACTAAAATATTAATTATAAAATAGTAATAGTAATTATTATTATTATTATTTCATCTAACATGGAAAATGGACGTAAAACTGTAAAAGAAGAAGAAGGACAGAAAAACTTAAAATTTTAATAGTTTAAGAAATGGAGGACTACATTCCCAAACACTAAATTAAGGTTTTTTGATATTTCTTATTTTATGTTCAATTATTTTGGAATTTGATATCTTAAAAAATAATACTTTTGATAATTTAAATATATCCGCCATTTTGGAAAAATTTTCAGGCCTGGTGTTTTTCAAGGAGATTTCTTGTCAAGTCAATTCTTGGTTTATGTAACACATTTTCAATCTTTTAAAGAATTTTTTTCCAATTCTTTTGAAAATTGATGTAATGTTAGAAGCACTATTTTGAAATTTTTGTTTTTTGAAAAGATTTTCTTATCTATGTCCAGTCCCGGACACCAGTTCCAAATTTTTTTTCAAAACAGCTACCAAAAATGGGATTTGGAGAGAAGATGGACAAAAAAAAATGGGTGAATTGATAGAAATCTGTGGATTCCATTGGCAGACCAGAAATGGGTGCTTCTTCTTAAAACAATATAACCTTATATAGAAGGATAACGGAAAAGAATGCTGTGAATTATGTTATTAGCTAGATAGACAATGACAGTGTTATATTTTCCAGCAGTGATAAAAATTTATTTCTGGAGGATGAGGTCAAATAAGATAAATCCTAATTATTTAAAGTAATTTTTTGTCAGAAAATGAACTAATTTAAGAAAATTTACATGATATTGGTTCCAATAGACTAAGGAGGGTAAACTTCTAAATGATAATGGTTCAAATAAACAACATCTAACACTGTAATTAAAAAGATATAAAACGCATGTCATGAGTTATAAAATTTTATTGAGCGCAATAAAATTTTATAACTCATGACATGCGTTTTATATCTTTTTAATTATTAATGCCTGAGTTGACAAACACAAATATTTTTGAAATCTAACACTGTACTTGAAAATTTTGAGTCATTCTGACAAATTCAAGTCAATTTTTATGGGAGTTCTGACTTTTATCGATGCCTTGCAAAACAATATCTATTAAGGTTCTAAAAAATCTTTTTTCGCTTATAAGTGAATATACAAAGTAAAAATAATAAAAAAAAAATTTATTACAATATTTTGTTCCACAGGAATTTGTATAGTGACAAATTATGGAATTTTTGCAGTAATCATCAATTAATTAATTATTGAAGCCATGATAATTGGATCATTGACCCGTAAATTATATACATACTGGCTACGCATACATACTGGCTACGCATGCAATGTTTTATGTATTGTGGAAATAAAACTTCATTTGACAAAAGTATGAATCAAATTCAATCAGAATAGTTGTTAGAGTACTTAATGCAGCTATGAGGTTCTGGGAATCATATATAAGGGAGTCTGATTTTGTAGACAATGCTCATATATTTCCCCTGAAATTAAATTTAAAATATTGTTTATGCATTAAAACAACTTTAAAGAATTTAAGCTCTGAGATACTCTAAATACTAACATGGGGCAATATCTAATCTTTAAGCAGATTTTAGAAATTGGTATTTCACCTCCAAAAAATATTCTTAGTTTTACTGAAACCTGAACAAAGTAATCATTCTTAAAAATTGGCACTGGATTACTCCAGATTAATTTCTGAACGACTTGTTTATATCCAACCCTATACAAAAACTAATAACACCAATAATGAATAGACAATAGCTATGATATCCCCAATACCTTTTGTTTGTGGCTTTGGCAATTAAGAAAGACAATATCAAATGCTCTTTTTAAACAAAGTTATTACCATCTACACTTTTTAATTTGTTTTGACTTATTGCCAAACATATTTTAAATTTGTTATGAATTTTTAGATAAAGACCACATGTGACTATCAGTCCTCAACAATATCACGCGTTACACAACTTACTCAGTTGGCTCAATCCAAAGCGTCACGCACAGAAGAACTTATGAATAAATTCGCAAAGTTCTACACACCTGTGGTCATGACCATATCATTATTGGTGTTTCTAGTTCCGTTCATAATTTATAAAGTTGATGTAAGATATTTAATTAGATTCAGAGGAATAATAATAGTTGATAATTTGAAGTGAATTTTTGTAATTTATTAACGTTAACTCTTTCTTTTAATCGATAATAAGGGTAGGAAAGGCAAAAATCATTTTAAAATGTTTTTGTTGTGGTATGAGTTAGTCATGATAAAAATGGTTTTTAAAATGTGTCTTTAAGTTGATAAAAAACTGATTAGAAAATGTTCCAAAATATAAGAATAGCCTTGTTTTTAGAGAGATATAATACTAATTCACCTGTTTTTCATTTTTGCTATCATCCAAACAATAAATCAAATTAGCTCTAAACTCTTAAAATCTAAATTTGACAGGTAATTCTCCCTAAGATCTACAACCTGAAAATTTACAGTAAGCCACATACTATCCAAGTCGGTTTAAAGTTTCCAGATAGTTACTAAGTTGAACAGTTATTTGAGAGCGCTTGGTCACTCGTGGTAAGAAGAACAAAGTTTCAGCTGGCAAATACACCTCCATTATTTATTATTTTATGTTGCTTTTTCACTATTATATTAGTAATTATTTTGATAAAAAAAATTTAATAAATTGATAAAGGTTACCAAGCTATCAAAACTATTCTTTCAATTTAATTTACCGCATTTAGCTTTGGTCAAATTTAAGACTTTGACAAATAAGTTTTATCACAAAATTTGACTGTCGAAAAATTTTCTCAAAATATGCTGACATAAATAAATAAAATATAATATGAATAAGCTAAAATCTTGAGAATAACCAAAATGGAGAAAAAAATATATTACTGAAAGTTAATTTTTAGGAAAACAGACTGTTTTTCCAAAGAACTCTACAGATTTCTGGAAAATTGTTTTGGAATGTTCAATGCCACATTTTTTATTTTTCACACACTTTTTTACAAAGTACTTTTTGTTTCATTTAGCACACAATTCTAAGTTACGCAGATATGAAAGATTGGGCTATTCGTGCAGTAACTATTTTAGTTGTTGCTTGCCCCTGTTCCCTTGTTATGGCTGTTCCTATGCCCATGGTGTGTGGAATTACTAATGCTGCCAAGAATGCTGCTCTCGTTAAAGGTATAAACCTTAACACCACTGATTATATTTATTTTAGTGAAAATTACCCTAGTCTTGAAAGAAGGTTGTTTCTGAATTTTATAACATGGAAAATTTTTTATATCCACAATTACAGTTTTATATTTTGAGCTTGAACATCTTTGCCCCATTATTATATTTTTGAAATTTATGCATTCATTTTTAATTTTTTATTTTTTTCAATAAAAAAAAGAACTTTAAAAAGCATATTTTACCCCGTATGGCCACCTGTCAAAAATTTTCCTTTTCTCATTTTAACAAAAAACAAAATTTTCTTTATTTCTTTTTAATTTTTTAATGCTAATGCTCTTCAAAGACAGCAGAGGTCTTCATCTACTGAAAGTTCTTTGTAGCGGTTTGGGCTTGAAAATCGTTTTAATTATTTTTAGTTTTAGAGGTCTTTAGTTTCATAAACAATTTTTGAGTGAGAATTTTTAATTTATTTTTTTTTTTAATTATGCTGAGATTTGGGCAATTTTAAAATAATTTTCCTGGTAATTACAATATGAGGCTTTAGAGCCGTAGGTTTAATGCAGAGTTTTTTTATTAACTGTATTCACTGATAGATGTGGGATTAAATAGATTTTTTTTTTAACTTAGGTGGTAAGTACATGGAAAAACTTGCTGTTGTGACTGCTATAGCTCTAGACAAAACGGCAACACTTACTGAAGGAAAATTCCAAGTTGTTGCTGAGATGTTTGTGGGTGAAGATGACATGTTAGTATAGTCTTTCAATTTTTTTTTGTACAATTGTGATGTTTCAAAGTTAATTAATTGACTCTTCCCTCATTAAAAGTTAGCAAATTTATCTTTTGTTATAGTGGCTTCATCTAATCATCTCATGGCTGCACTCCACTTAGAGCAGGCTTTTAAAGGAATAAAAAGACTTTCTTTTGAAAAACCCTGTTTATTAAACTTATTTTTATTGATTGATAAAATATTTATAAAGTTATAATTATTTTAATATTTAAAATATTTTGATTGAAAATGTAATAGCTTAAGTGACTGTATTTTTCATCTAAATAATGATGATTTGGTTAATTACAACCTTTTTACTAACTAACTTCTTATGTTTTCAAAAGAATATTCCTTCCCTAAGAAGATGTAAGTTAATTCCGTTCAAACAGTTTTCACCTTAGGCAATCTGTAGATCTTAGAAATTCTGCAGCGACGTTTTAGTTGAAGACGGTCATACATTATGATAAAGATTTCTATGCCGCTCATTAATCACCTATTATTTTTTTAAATTGTGAAAAAAATTAGTCTTTCTCTGCCAGTTTTGATATTAACTTATTCTCATTTACCTGCATCTCTAAAAAAATTCTTTGATAAACTTGATATATTTTTAAACTTGTAATAAAATTAAGCATAGACTGTTGTCAGTTGTTAATTTTTGACATCACTGAACACACACTAAAGTGGAATTGATGCGGCGCATTTTGGTATTTTGTTTTAAAATTTATCATCTTTGTAAATAACGTTTCACTCACTAACGTTTCACTATATTGTCAATCTTGTTTATGAAAAAAATTCAAAATGAAAATATTTGGTACTAGAATTATTTTCCTGAGTAGATAAGATAAAAATATTTGTTTATCTTGAATGAGACTTTTTATATATTCTGCTTTTGGTCATATAATTTTGTTATATGGTCATATAATTTAGGCTAAAAACTTATTTGCTTGACTTGTTTTAATCAATTTCAATTCTTTGAAATGGAATACATGAACAATTGATTAAGAATATTT
>JAUZNK010073028.1:16586-30374 GCA_035046665.1 Euphysa ruthae | reverse complement strand
TATAGATACATATATATATATATATGTGTATATATATATATATACATATATAAATAATATTGTATTCAAATAAAATACACCGAATTTTAATATATAGCAAGTATTTCCTGATATTAAAAGTTTTGCTCAGAAACTCAGAGATAACATGAAAAAAAAATTTTAGCCTGATGATGTGGGAGTCAAACTCATAACCTTTTGACGCCTTGCCAACCGAACTATCCCTGCTACTTTTTTATTATCAAAACTTTGCATTTAACATTTTCTTATTATTTGATATTTCAGATTTGCCCATTGTTTAATAACAGCCAATCAAAAACTGTATTATTGTTAAAGCCAAGTTGTTTTTTTTTGTTCTTTTAATAGCAGTTGGCATAGCGGCAACCAACAAAAATGCTTGATTAAAAAATTGTGTATTATTACAATTTTTATCTAAGAGTATTATTTTAGATTATTGTTTAGTATTAACATACTAATTGATCACACTATTGACATTTGAGCTTCGGACACCTTTGATGAGAGAATAACATTTCAGATGTTGTCGTACTGTCAAAAAATCCCATAGAGAATCCGTTTGAGGACAAAAGCCAATGCTTCGAAAAGCTTCAGTAAGGTCGGTTTTAATATCATATCCATCAACATAAATCTAAATAAATATATTTTTAAAGATATATGCTAATCGCGTATAGTATATTTCCTTGAAATCAAATTTTTTATGGAGGCATTTAATTGAGAGAAGTATACGAAATTTATCAAAGAATGAAGAATTTTCACTCAACCTATTATACTTGATTTTAATCAGCAGTATATATAAATATTTATTGATATTATCATACCAACAATATATTATGGTACTAGAAAAGGCATTTATTCAAGTAAACTAAGTATGTTTTTGGGAAAAAAGACATATTTGACTTTGGGGTAAGTTCACAAAATAGTTCTGTAATATTCCATAAAAAACTACTTTGGAAGATAATGAGATGATTTCAGAAAAAAAAAAAAAATAAATAAATGATTGGATTTTGATAAAATTTCAGAAATGTTGTTTTATGCCTAAAAAGTCTGTATTTAAGGCCTTTACAACAGGGGCTGGTAGTAGTTACCATAAATATTTTCAAACAGCAAATGAAATTTAAGCAAAATCTGAAAATTGAAATATAAAATATAAAAAAAATTCCACTTTTCAACCAAATTTTACATGGTTCGAAGCTCAGAGTACAAGATCTTTTTTAGGTGGTTATATGGGGCAAAAGCTTCCTTCTATGGTTCATTATTGTCGTTTGCTCAATTTATTTCCAATATTAAAAAAAAAAAGTATATCTTTAGATGCTATTAAATTTGAAACAATGTCAGTTGTTTCAACCAAAATGGATTTACCTTACAATTTTAGCCACTGGAAATACATTATAAACTGCTATAATTTTCTTCCTAATACAGTGAAGATCCTTTGATTTATATACTTTTCAAGAAAAAATATTTTTTTTTAAGCAATAAAAAAAAAAAAAAAAAAAAAAAAAAGATAAGAAATTAAATTTTCAACAACAAAAATCAGGTAAAGGTCACTTGATGAAAATACGCACCTTTCCTCTATCAGGATTAAGATCAGCAGTTATCATATTTAATGCTGTTGATTTCCCAGCACCATTTGGACCTAGAATTCCAAATATTTCACCTCTTTCCACCAAAAAATTGACATCTTTGACAACAACTTTCTTTTTAAACTGCTTCCTGAGACCCTGAAAGAAACATATATTGGAATTTTTTTAACTTCAATGAATTTGTTTGTCTTTAATGATAAAAAATATTTATTTCCAATTTCGTTATTCAAAAAAGGCACAAAAATTCTAAGTACTTTCTATAGATGATCTATGCAAGTTAGGATGCCTTTGACATTTGCTCACCAAAGTCAACAAGATTCAAACTAAAGCGACCATCAAGTTATTTTGTGACATTTATACAGAAAAACCTAGGTGAAACATTTCTGTTCTACCTTTGTTTTCCAACCAATGTTACGTACCATTTCAAAAAAAAAAAAAAAAAAAAAATTCTTAAAAGACACCTGCCACATGAGAAAGGCACAATAGATAGAAGAACCTTATATAAAAAAAAATTTCTATTATATTTTATTAAAATGTATATTTAAAAAAAATATTTATTCACAATTTGAAATATAATCACACACTTCTCTACTCTTTTGACCGACCTATTGATTTCAAAGAATATTTCATCTTAAACTGAGCAAACAAAAAATCTCTAAAAAAATTACAATATATAGTATAGTGAGGAAACAAGCTTGAAAAATAATTTCATGATGTTCCTAAAAAATTAAGATTATTCCTAAATTGCAATCCAGTGCTGTAAGTGATTGCAACTTACTTCAGCAATAACAGCTTGACTCTTGATATCATTGGTAGATATTTTTGAAATAACCTTTTCTTTTAATAGCTTCACGTCCTCATTAACATGACGAGGTGAGTGATGTGGGGAATTCTCTAAACTATCTGTTTTGTGTTTAAATTTACAGCATCTAGAATGTATAATAAATGCTAGTGAGATATTAAAATCCTGGATAACAAATTTTTTAATTTAAAGAAAAAAGCTGGGTAAAGAGAAATGAGTCACCTTTTGGCTCAAAAATCAAGAATTAAAAATTTTGGTAGATTGGTCTAAAAGATGCTTTGATCCTGTAAAATTTTTTTAAAAAAAAGCTTGATCTTCTGACCCATTCCACTTCAGTGTAATACAACTTATCATTAGCTTTTAACAGCGAGATTAAAAAGAAAACCATCAAACCCAGATAAATAACAAATTTTCATTTAAAAATGGATAGAAGAACCAAATATAAAAATATTTCGCTCAGCATGCTACATCCATATAGCTAGTAGAATAATAAAAAAAAGTTAGCAATGCCACCACAATCAATCGGGCACTAAACGTTAAAATTTAATGTGTTTGAAAATTTTTTACCTGAGATTTTTGAATATGGAGAGTGGAAATATGAAATCTCCACCTGACACATAGCAATCAATAGCGTAACATAACCATCCCAACAAAATGATGTGTACAAACATCTAAAAAAAACAAAAATTTCAAAAAAATAATCTAAGGATTTTACTAGGAATGAAATTTTATTCCAAAGTTTTGTCCAAAAGACATTGTAAGATTTGTTGTAAGATTTATTGTAAGACTTTCACTAAAAATTATTGTAAAAATTTTTAAAGCAACCATTTATTTATTTATTTTATAATTAGCGAGCAAAAATATATTTTTAAAGCAGCGTTTCAAAACCAATTCGATTTTTCTTTCGATATTTGTAGAAAAAATGGTAATTTTTTATGATTACTGTTATAAAATGGTAATGCTGGTAGCTCTGCAATAACAAAATAAATAAAGCTAAAAAAAAACTACGTTTAGAAAAATATGGCTAAGTTTAGCAAAATGAGATTGATTTATTACATTAATCCTTTAAGTGTCAGGTTTTCCAAATGTTTATAAAATAAGTAGATGATATAATTGAATCAGCAAATTAACCTTAAAATGCAAATATTAGACTTCTTTTTTTTTATATTATTTAACCCGGCAGGTTTGTTTTTTTTTCACAACTGCAATGATAATTGGAGGGTTATTTACTAAAACTGTACGTTTTCACTTAACATGTGAAAAGGGTCAAGATATGGTTCTTTTATTGGATTTAAAACAATTAATACAATGAATAAGCAATATATCTTAACAACAATCATAACAAACCCATATACAGTAATCTAAAAAAACTTTCTTTGTGTGATATTGCTCAAACAAGGAGCCGGGCACAAACCAATTGTTCCATCCAAAAACAATGTTAGCAAAACACTTCTTGACAAAATAATTACAACTCTTCAAGAAATATTATAATTAAATCAGTGGAAAAACACCACTGCCCCAAAATTTTCAAACACAATATTAAATGACACAACTAATTTCATCTAAAAGCATTATAAAATTAGTACCAAAAACCTTAGAAGTATAAGCCACTGAAAGAAATACCTACTATTTTTAAATTATGAAACAGACAAAAAGGACACACATGATTTTTCTGATGTAACAATGGGAAGATTTGACTGGGCAGAGACTCGTTAAATGATTGGATTCTACATTTTAGACTCACTGACAAAATTAGGGCTTTTCTCAGTGGTCAATATTGTTTTTAGCAATAAAAACAAGTATCTAACAGATGATTAAAATAAAATAACTGAAGTTTTGAAAAAAACTTTAAAATTGAAGTAAATTAAAAATTAGTCAACTTTGTAGATGTCACATTAAATTTAACCGAAACTTTTAATGACCATATAAAAAAACCAACCAATAGTTTGTTATGTATTAACACTGATTCTAACTACCCCACTGAAATTTTAAAACATATCTATGTTAAGCCAAAGTTCATCCAGAGAGCAAATGATGAATAAAATTTGATTACGAACTGGCCCTAAAACAAAGCGGGTAAAAAAATTTCGAGCTAAAATCCATTCCTAAAAACGCTAAGCGAAAAAGAACAAGAAAACAGAAAATGATATGGTTTGATTAAACCCTCCATTTAATAAGAATGTCTCAACCAATATATGAAAGAAATTTAAAATCTATTCGACAAACATGTTGCAAGTTCAAAGAAATTGCATGTGATTATTAACTGTAAAAATAAAATAAATTAAACTAGATGTACAAAAAACACAGGTAGTATTACAAAAAGTCACTGACACCATAAATTAAAAGAACACAACTAAATTGCAACGGTAGACAAAAAGAAATCATTTCTTAAAAAAACCAGAGAGAATGATAAAGCAAAAACTCAGAACTGACATTGAACTACCACCATGAAAATAAATCTTTGCTTGCTAATTATAAAACAAATGATTAATTTAAAAATCTTAACTAAACGTCGGTTTATGTTGAAATACCTCAAATTCTATTTAATAATAAAAAAATGTAACTCGCAACATTCTTTTTAATTTATTATCACATTTCACATATCTAATTAACATAAAAAGAAAAGCGTCTCATTGAAAATGTATAGATTAAGAAAAACCTTCAAAGGGCCTTGCATCACTAAATACTTTAAAAACAGCATTCCATGGCTGTAATTTTAAATTGTAATTTTAAATTGTAATTTTATAGTAATTTAATATTTTATTAATATTTTTATTTCTTGGTTATTTATTAACCTTGGAGCACTTGTTTGATAGCTCTAGATTCAAGAGCTGTTTGGTACAGTGCAATGGCATCTTGGAACAATAGTATCTCCTAAAAAAATTTGGTGGATAGTTTGATACTCTATCTACATAAAGAAGTTCATTGTTTGGTTCTCGATACGGACTGTAAGAGTGTTCTCTCAAATTAAGTTCAATGTTGTTGAATGTTGAACAATTCTAAAATTCATTGAAGAGGTAATTGAAAGACCACAAATCTTGAATTTTTTAATCAACTTTTTACAAAAGGTTTCTTGTTATGACTCTTAGTCCTTCGTTTCTGTATAATCGTGTATCAGATTTGTTCATTATATATGCTATTACAGTTTAGAGCAATGATACAAAAAGTTCACGTCCCTCTGCTCCAACAAGGAACTTTTCATTAAAAGTTGAAAATTTACCAAAAGTATGAAAAACTCAAACAAAGAAGAAACAAAAAGAAAACAAAACCAATATAAGGTACAACCCTCCTTTCTCCATCAAAGCGAAAACAAACATTGGTAAAATGTTTTGAAGTCGCTGAATAAAAATTTCCCACCCTTGAATAAAATGTACAAGATTTTCAAAAAATAGTTATAGCTACTTGAAAAATATTTTATCAATACTAGCATCACATAACCTAGCGATATTATACAAGGTATCAACTTAACATAACTTGAGACATGGTAAATTTCATTGAAATATTATTTAGTTTTCAAAATGATCATAGATTCGGCAGCAAACTGAATAAAAAACAATATAAGGTTACTTACAGCAATAAAGATAGCAGGCAAAGCATTACCAGCATTCCATGAAAAGTATTTTGAAGGATCTATATATGGATCTTGCTGTTGAGTGATGAGAGATTCAAAAGTGTAAACCTGCAATACAACCAATTTAAATTCAAAAAAAATTATTTAACAAACAAAAAAACTTTTGAAATTAGTAAATATTTCGACATGTTATATTTTTTATATTTTTAAGTTATATATTATCTTTATTCAACCGTCTATGATTGCAACAGTCAGATAACCAAAAAAAAATTATAACAGTAATTCACCATTAAAAATTTTTTTTGCGACACGAAAGATTTAAAATATTAACAAAGAGTAACAGTTTTTTGACTCAGTGATTTTTTCAAACTAACTGAATATGTGAGAATGCTTGTAATTAAACTAACATAGGATAGTAACTTGCTGAGCAGATGTCTTGATTCATCAGCAATGGTAGATAATTTTATTTTCATGATACACCAGTCTTTTTATTTTTTTATTTTTTTGTCTAGACACTAAAATTAACATAATAAATCTTTAGTTTTATACTAATAATATATTTTTATTATGTAGTACCTACACAATCTGTTCTTTTACAGGCCATCATTTAATAATGTGATTGGCCAAAAAAACTTTTGTAATAGGCAGCCAGCTAAATGTTAGTTTTTTTTAGTTATTTTGAGTAAAAAGCATAACTGGTCACACTTACCCTTGAAACATAGTACAAACCACCAAGAATAGCATATGGTGGATCAATGAAAGAAAATGCAATAGCCAGTTTTGTCGCTAAATTTCCACCAACATTGAGCATGTCAATCGTAGTAACAGCAAAGTGAGGAACGATTCCTAACTAAATGATAAAATCAGAAAATCTGTGTGAAGTTGTTTATCCTGGACTTTTCTGCAAAGACTTTGAAAAAAATTTCAGGAGATTGCTGTATGATATGATATATTTTGACATTAAAAGCATCTAGTGAATAGTTAAAAAATCATAGTATTGAATGAAGAAGCCTAGGAAAATTAAATGAAAATTTTTAAAAACTGTCATATAGAAAACATCAGTTTATGGCAGGATGTTATCAGGGATAAGGTTCACACATTTAAACTCATAAAATTATGTAAGAATTGCCTTTCTGAAAGTTTTTAACTGCTTCTAACTATTTTTTACAAAGGAAGCGTGGAGAAGGGCATGGCTATACTTCCACACTCCTCCACATTGTTTTCTCAAGTTTTAAAGGACATAACAAAATTTTGGGCATCTTGATTTCTTAAGTTTTAAACCAAAAAGTGATACAAGTTCTAATAAAAAGGATAATACACAGACAAAGCCAATTACTAAGTTTAGAAAAAAATCAGAGAAAAGAACTTCATCTTCTCTCCTTCATAGCCTAATATTCACTTCATCAACCCCTCCCTCCCTATAGCAAGTTAAGGATCCCTTCTCTACTCTAATTGGATATAGATTACCAGATACATTCAAAAAGGTTTAAAGACACATATAAACATTTTTTTCAGTAAATAAAAGTTAATTCTACCCTATTTCAGAAATAAGAAACAGTTCAGAAAAAAAATACTTTATATTACTTTTAATGATTCCATGTTCATTTAAAATTTCAGTGCAGAAAAAGCATTTTTTTAAACATTTATTAACAATTTAGCATATCATCGATTCATGCAATAAAAAGATACAATGGTTCAAATTCAAAGAAAAAAAAAAAATTTCAGCAGATCGTGCATTTCCAATTTTTCTTTAATTTGTAAAACTATGTTTTCTAAGCTAAGGACATGCTTTCCACCCAAGGAATTTTATTAATAAATATTTGATACCATAACTCGCGAAAGAAATTAAATTGACCGTGAAAATATATCAGAAAATGAACAGTTACAAGAGGAAGTTACACATTAGTTTAATGAAGCCTACCCAGGGCAAAACACAAAAGTTATAGCACTTACCATATTCAGGATGGTGGGAGAGATATTCTGCATGGTGATGAACTTTGAGAATGCAAAGGAGAGCACATACACAAAAAACAAACTTTGTGGTACAGACAGTATCAACAGAAGAAACACTGAACCCATTGCTGCTGGATTGTTATATACCTTTGTATCAAACGCTGCAATGCATATAAGTGTAGCGATAATTGGAAGGATAGAAAATATTGAGTCAGAAGTTAGAAATTGCAACCAATAAATTATCCGACTAGTTCCAGACAATCGTAATTGGTGACGTATGCCAAACTAAAAAGAAGACACTGTAAAAAACCAAATATTATATTTCAAAATTTAGATCATATGTTGTAAGAAGAATATGAGACTCATGCTATGTGCAAAATTTTTAGGACTAAATATGAGCGTTGACCTCCGAAGTACTATAAAGGAGAATTTTTTGCAGATAGCTCTATGAAAAGCAGATTTATGAAAAAGTTTATGAAAAAAGATAAAAAAAAATCTCTATTAACAAACCCATGCAATTATATATTATATATAAAAAAAACAAGATTACTGGTTTGAAAAATTTATTGCAAAGCTCCGAAAAAAAAACCCGAGTAGAATTTGAAGAAATAAAGCTAAAGAATTTCAAAAGAACCCAGTTGTAAACTTTTAGGGAACAAAAAATCAATTTCTGATAACCAGATTCCGAAAAAAAAAACCCCGAGTAGAATTTGAAGAACTAAAGCTAAAAAATTTCAAAAGAACCCAGTTGTAAATTTTTAGGGAACAAAAAATCAATTTCTGATAACCAGATTAAAAGTTAATACAATTATTAGAGATAATATTTCCTTAGTAGATATAACAAAATATCCCCGTCTATTAAGTTATTTGTGGAAAGTTTTAGCAACCCAAATAATTTAAGATGGTCGTACGCAATTTCACTTTCCAAGAAAAGTTGAAAATGTTGCTTCCTAGCCCTAAATCAGAATTTCAGTGGGAAACATGGGGAAAAAAAACACTGCACTGCTGTTTAACCAATCAGAATTAGATACTGAATTTTATACTGAAAAAATGACAATATAGCACCTGGTCATTCACTAACCATGTTTTAGATTTCCATATCACCTATCGATTTTCTCTAAAGCTTTTTTTAGATTATTGTGTAGGATAGAAGTAATTTCTTTTAAACTCGAACTTATTGCAAATTCTAAAATTTAAACACTAAACAATTAATAATAAAAAATTCAAAACACCTGTCTGTACATGACCACATCAACGCCATAAATAGCGTTAGCCATCAGAAAACCTAAACCAATAAGCATAACTGCTACTTGTGATGAAGTATCAAACTTAAATTTTGGCTTCTTCTCTTCAAACACTTTACTCACGACTTTGATCGGTAATTGTAGCGATGCGGTAGAATTGTTGGTGTAATGATAAATGAGATTACTAATTGTATTAATCCCAATTGGAAGAGAATGGACATATGTATCATTGAAACGTAGAGTGTAGTTCATCTAAAAGAAAACGTGCTAATTTTGAAATTGAGTAACAAGATGGAAATAGTTTTAGGATATGAATATCAGGACATTTCAAAGTGATTTTTTCTAACAGATGAAAATCAGTGACCACCAAAATTAATGATGTTATCAAATTTGAATCTTTATTGAAATCACAACTTATAAGGACTTATTAAAGAGTTGGGTGAAATTACTTTAAGTAATTACACATTTAATTACTACATAATTATTACGTTTGGCCATTTGGTAAAAAGATATTCAACATTCAACTTTTTTTGGTTTTAACACCAGAGGGTAAAATAATTACCTAAAATGGCTTGAGAGAAAACTTCAGAAATGAAACCCTGTATAAGTTTTTAGGGGATTTGATTGTATAAAGATATTAGGATCAGAAAATACAATTTAAAAAAATCATAATAGAATTTCACTAAGCTTGATGTGATAGGCAAGTGAAGGAGAAACAAATTTAATCAAAACCCTTGCCAAACTATCGGTAAAGTCAAGGAGCTATGATTCAACCCTATGGGGTTTTCAACTCAGTCCTACTAAGAATTAACTTGTGAGCAGGTCGAGGAGTATCTTTTTACCACCTTCCATCTGACTAACGTCTATAAAAGAGTCAATCGAAAATAAGGTAAACAATCTACTACTATTAGGTAAACCTGTTTCCTTGAAAAAACTGTTTCCTTAATACTTCTGAATTTAAAGCGTGAAGTAATACATACAAAGGGTTCAATTAATAAATATATTTGATATTAGAACAAATTGTATAGCATGAAGACCAGAGTATAAAGATGGATCAAGTTACCTTAGCACCAAGATGCTCAAACTCTAAAGCAACAGCATGGGGAGCTTTCTGAAGTAACGTGTTGAAATCTGAAATGTTATTCTCTAACAATTGCATGTTTTTAAATGCACTTTTCAAGCCACTGTATTCTAAATAAAAATGTATTTCAATAAACAGCCATTAAAAAAGTGAAGAGGGACATTGAGATTAAGGGGATGGCCAATAGTCTTGGGTGGATTATCTCCAAGTGTGTGTCCTTGAGATAAAAGGAATTTTTTCCATATAATTATATACGTTAATATGTAGGTTAAAATTATGAAGGGTAAAAGGTTTTGTTCCAAAATTTCATCGAATGATTAGACTCCCCGCTGTGCATGCTACTTAGACGTATCAAGATTTGGGAGATTGGTTTATTGATTTGGGTGCCAAACTCCTATAAGTTTTAATTTAACAAAAAATATGTTGATGTGGTTATCAATGATTTGCAATAAATCCGTCTAATTATTTTAAAATTCCATTTATTACAGACGTCATAAAAAATTTTATTCATTTCTTAAGTAATAATTAACTGCTCTGTTTTTGTATAATCGCTGCTGTCCTTAACAATAGTACAATCTGAATGTGAAGAATATTGAAAATCAAGAGCAAAGCTTAATGAAAAGAGGAATTCAATTCTTTATAGTTAATTTCTCATTTTATTATTTATATTATTATTGTATATTATTTTCTTTTCATTGAGTAGGCTAAAAACTGATTTTCATACTTACAACATATTAAACATCAATGCACATATTTATCACATAATTAAGTATAATAGATATTTATATATCTTTAATAGGTATCTTTATGTCAAAAAATATATATCACTATCAAATTTGCTTGACAATACATTCAAAAGATTAAAGAGCTCTTCTGTGGATTATTATTTTAACCTATATAAAAAAACGGTTTGTTTCAAAACATTTCTTTATAGTGAAATACTTTTTTTTTATAAATAAAAAACAATATGTATGTTTACTGTAATTTAAATAAGCATTTCAATGGAACGCACATTCATTATATATATATATATATATATAAAATAAATAAATATATATATATATACATATAATAAATATATATATATACATATATGTATATAATAAATATATATATATACATATATAAAATATTCTTACCAAAGCTGTCTTATTTGTTCTTTTTTAAGCAGATGTTGGTGTTTAGATATAATTATCAAAAAGAGTATCATAATTTGTCTTTTTAATAATTTTCGTTTTGAGGAAAGTATTATTTGCTTTCATTACCTGTCTAAAAAACAACTTGGCAATTTGAAAATGCAATTTAAAAAAATTCAATCTCATCAATAATAATTCATTCATTCTAACCTTTACTTACAAATAATATCAGATATACCATCGTGATCTTAAATCAGACAGAAAAGACAGGCGCTTAAACATAAATCATGGAAGTGAATGAAAATATATTCTATCCTTTAACTTCGGACTATTCCAGCAGACATGATATCCGGCACAAGCTGAAATTTATCAGACATATGCAAATAATCTACCAGACAGAAATTGCATATATTTTTCCTGGAAGTAAACAAAAAAATCTAACAGAAATTTGCATTCTTATTTCATTAACTGCAACACAATTATTTAATTGTAGCCCTCGCAATTAGGGAAAAAGTGACTCGACAAAAAATTTCAAAGGCATATGCGTATCACCTCGGTAAAATACCATCACACTTTACTCGTAGCTTATCAGTGTCTTTTATAGAATTAATTACGCATTTCTATCAATTCGTTATTTTGCATAAATACATAGAATATCAATTTTTGAAAATAGCGTTGTTAATCCACAGATTTTTAATATTTTTGGTTTAACTGTCTTTTGTCGTAACCTTATGCATTAAATAGGGTTTAATTATAAAGTTTTTGTCATTTTTGACTTTATTTCAAAGAAAAAACATCTAGGGTGTTATAATAATTATTTATTAAGCTTAACTGTGATTATTTTATCAAATTTATCAACTTCTTTTCCTTTTTATACTAGTGGTGATCTTTTGTGGAAAGGTATGTTGCTATGACACAAATATATTTAAAGGGGAGAGACATATATAAAGATCAAATATAATTACATTTATTCTAGCATTTTTACTGAAAAAAAAAACTGTTTTGATTTTTTACCAATCTATAAGTTATTCTTTATGTAAAATTTATCCCACCCCTTTAGTATAGTAAACGAAAAAATATGCAAGATTACAAACTTATTTATAATCAACAAATAAAAAATTAAACTATAAAAATTAGAAAAAACGATAAAACTTCCATGTAACATCAGTCATGTTTACATACAATATGCAACTGAAATGTTTTTCTATTCAGTATATTTATGGCAAGATTTTATTCTACTTTTATAATTTTCAACAGTTCGCAGTATGCTTCTTCTGCACTCTGTAAAAAACTTAATCATATCTTCAAATGACAGAGAAATTACGCATCATTCATTTGCAAAAAATACAATGTTTTATGAAATAATACTTATAATAGATAATGTCAAATTTATTTTATAAATTTTTTTTCAATTCATATCCTCTGTTTGATCTATCATTAAATTCAAGAACAAATTAAAATCATGCTGATGATAATTCTTCTTGTTATTTTTTCTAACATTTTCAATAGTTTTTCTAACAGAGATAGAATATTTAAAACAGATCTTTTGCAATAGAATTCTACAATTTTTACTACTTCTGATCTCTTTAAAGGATCAGCAATGAAAAAATAATACATACCCTGTAAAGTAGCTTTGTCATCCTTCCAGAGAACATCAGTTGAGTATTTTAATGAAAGTCCACCTTGCTTTAAATACACGGAAGGTAGTAATTCAAGCTGTTTGACTGTTGCAACCTGGCTGTTTTTATTTCCCTTTAAAAGGATAAAACCAACAATGAGAAGGATTGTTGGAAGCAAGGTTTGCATGAACATCCGCACAGGATTGCGTACAGTCACCCAAAAACGAACCTATCAAATATTAGAAACAAGACATAACATTGAAAAAACAACACCCGAACAGAATCGCATACAGTTACAGGTAAATCAATTAAAATAACTTTACCTTCAAATAAATATAATTACTATAAATCACACTTATTTTGGAATAAAAGAGGTTTTGCATTTCATTACCTATTCGCAATGTATTGAAATTTGTTTATTGTGGAAATGAATAGTTTTGAATTTATTAAAAATTGCAATGATTTCCAAAAAGCTGACAAATAAAATCTCATCTAACTTTAGTGCAGATTCTGAACTTTTGATTTGGAATTTTTATAAAAACTAATCAATTTGAATAAAAATCACGAAACTTTTATTCCGCTTTGTTTTCAGATTTATGGAAAAAAAAAAGGCTGTTTGGTAAGCTTGAAATTACCTAGGATTTAATGGTAACTTACTGGTTCTACAAATCATGCTTCTATATTTCAATAAACCCGTAATAAACTTGAAATATATTCATCAATATACCAAGGTTTGCAAAAGCATGGCAAGCCTGTTGGCAAGCCAAAGTTAAAAATGGTGTCAAAG